>CM022758.1:33382034-33417329 GCA_012411365.1 Ameiurus melas | reverse complement strand
GCGTGCGTGCGTGCGTGTGTGTGTGCGGGAGCGCGACCAGGTGAGGGAGTGCAGACTGTGTGTGAGGCAGGAGTGCGACAGCAAACGTGCAGGCAGCGGTGCAGGTGTGAGGAGTGTGCACATGTGTGAGAGAGTGTGACAGTGTGGAGAGGGACTGTGACTGTGTGAGAGTGTGACAGTGTGTAAGAGATTGTGACAGTGTGTGGAGTTACTGGTGTGCAGAGATCAGAATGAGAGAGTGTGACAGTATGTGAAGGAGTGTGACTGTGTGAGAGTGTGGTGATAACACGGCGTAGGTGTGACACGGGTGGTAGTGACACTGCGGTGTGTGACACTGAGAGTGTGGACACTGGAGTGTGTGACACTGTGAGAGTGGTGATGTGTGTGAGGGAGTGTGGTAGGCGGGAGGAGTGATGTGGACTGTGAGAGTGTGTGAGAGTGACAGTGTGAGGGAGTGTGACAGTGTGAGAGAGTGTGACAGTGTGTGAGAGTGTGACAGTGTGTGAGGAGCATAGCGTGAGAGAGGTGACAGTATGTGAGGGAGTGTGACAGTATGTGAGGGAGTGTGACAGTATGTGAGGAGTGTGACAGTGTGAGGGAGGTGACGGTGTGAGAGGAGGTGATGTGTGAGAGGGAGTGTGAGGAGTGTGACAGTGAGAGGGTGGTGAGAGTGTGAGAGCGTTGTGACAGTGTGAGGAGGACAGTGTGTGAGGGAGTGACAGTGGGAGTGTGTGAGGGATGGCGTGTGAGTGGGAGGTGACAGGTGAGAGGGAGGTGATAGTGTGAGAGGAGTGTGTGTGAGAGTGTGTGTGAATGCGAGAGTGATAGGGTGTGACAGTGTGTGTGTGTGACAGTGTGGGGAGAAGGAGTGTGAGGGTGACAGTGTGTGAGGGAGTGTGACAGTGTGTGAGTGTGTGACTGAGAGTGTATTGAGAGTGTGACAGTGTGGGAGGAGTGTGACAGTGTGTGAGAGTGTGACAGTGTGAGAGGGAGTGTGACAGTGTGTGAGGGAGGGGACAGTGTGTGAGTGTGTGAGGGAGGTGACAGTGTGAGAGGAGGACAGTGAGGGAGGTGACAGTGTGAGAGTGTGTGTGTGTGTGTACAGTGTGATAGGAGTAAGTGCGGTACAGTGTGTATAGTGTGACAGTGTGAGAAGGAGGTGTGGCGTGACTGTAGGAGAGGGGAGGTGACCGTAGGAGGGAGTGTGACCGCTTGAGAGGAGTGGGACCGTGTGACAGTGTGTAGAGTGTGACAGTGTGTGTGAGAGTGACAGTGTGAGGGAGTGAGAGGGAGGACGTGTGTGACGGTTGTGAGGGAGTGTGACGGTGTTGAGGAGGAGTGTGTGGGTGTGGGAGTGTGACTGTGTGTGACAGTGTGAGGAGTTTGAGAGGAGTGACGTGTGAGGGAGTGTGACCGGTGTGTGAGGGAGTGCACGGGGGTGAGGGAGTGTGACGGTGGTGTGACGGTGTGTCAGGGAGGTGACGGTGTGAGGGAGTGTGAGGGAGGTGTGACGTGTGGGGGAGTATGACGGTGTGTGAGGGAGGTGAGGTGTGACTCAGTGTGAGGGAGCTAAGTGTGAGTGATGGTGTGTGAGGGAGTGTGACGGTGTGAGGGAGTGTGGACGGGTGTGAGGGAGTATGGACGTGTTAGGGAGTGTGAGGCAGTGATGTGACAGTGTGAGGGGAGTGACGTGTGTGAGGAGGAGTGTACTGTGTGTGAGGGAGTGTGACTGTGTGTGAGAGTGTGACAGTGTGAGAGCGTGTGTGAGAGTGTATGTGAGAGTGTGACAGTGTGAGAGGGAGTGTGACTGTGTGAGAGGGTGACAGTGTAGTAAGAGATTATGACAGTGTGTGAGAGAGTGTGACAGTATGTGAAGGAGGGGTGACTGTGTGAGAGTGTGTGACACTGCGTGTGTGACACTGAGAGGTGTGTGACACTGTGAGAGTGGTGACGTGTGTGAGGGAGTGACAGTGTGAGTGAGTGTGTGACTGTGAGAGTGTGTGAGGAGGTGACAGTGTGAGGGAGTGTGACAGTGTTAGAGAGTGTGACAGTGTGTGAGAGTGTGACAGTGTGAGAGAGGGTGACAGTATGTGGAGGGAGTGTGACAGTATGTGGGGGAGTGTGACGTATGTGAGGGAGTGTGACGCCTGTGAGGGAGGGTGACAGTGTGAGAGGGAGTGTGACAGTGTGAGGGAGGTGTGTGAGGGAGTGTGACAGTGTGGAGAGGGAGTGTGACAGTGTGAGAGTGTGTGTGACAGTGTGAGGGAGTGTGTGACAGTTTGTGAGTGAGTGTGTAGGAGTGTGACAGTGTGTGAGGGAGTGTGAGGGTGGTGACAGTGGAGAGGGAGTGTAGCGTGAGAGGGAGGTGACAGTGAGAGGGGGTGTGACAGTGTGGGAGAGGAGTGACAGTGTGAGAGGTGTGTGTGACAGTGTGAGGCGAGTGTGAGAGTGTGACCGTGTGAGAGGGGAGTGTGGACCGTGTAGGAGAGGGAGGTGGACTGTGTGTGTGAGAGTGTGACAGTGTGAGGGTGTGTACTGTGTGAGAGTGTGACAGTGTGTAAGAGTTGTGACATGTGTGAGAGAGTGTGACAGTATGTGAGGGAGTGTGACAGTATGTGAGGGAGTGTGACAGTATGTGAGGGAGTGTGACTGTGTGAGAGTGTGTGACACTGAGAGTGTGTGACACTGTGAGAGTGTAACAGTGTGTGAGGGAGTGTGACAGTGTGTGAGTGAGTGTGAGAGGGAGTGTGACAGTGTGAGAGGATGTGACAGTGTGTGAGTGAGTGTGGAGGAGTGACAGTGTGTGAGTGAGTGTGTGAGGGAGGTGAGTGTGTGAGGGAGTGTGACAGTGTGTGAGGGAGTGTGACAGTGTGTGAGGGAGTGTGACAGTGTGGTGAGGAGTGTGACAGTGTGAGAGGGAGTGTGACAGTGTGAGAGGGAGTGTGACAGTGTGAGAGGGAGTGTGACAGTGTGAGAGGGAGTGTGACAGTGTGAGGGAGGTGGAGAATGTGTGTAGGGAGTGTTACAGTGTGAGAGGGAGGTGACAGTGTGAGGGAGTGTGACAGTGAGAGGAGGTGTGACAGTGTGAGAGGGAGTGTGAGAATGTGTGAGAGGGTGTTACAGTGTGAGAGGGGAGTGTGACAGTGTGAGAGGAGGTGCACTGTGAGAGGGAGGTGACAGTGTGAGAGGGAGTGTGACAGTGTGAGAGGGAGTGTGACAGTGTGAGAGGGAGTGAGAGAGTGTGACAGTGTGTGAGAGGGAGTGTGAACGGTGTGTGAGGAGTGTGATCGTGGATAGGGAGGAGAGAGTGTGAGAGGGAGTGTGAGAGTGTGACAGTGAGAGAGTGTGACTGTGTGAGAGGGTGTGTGTGAGACTGTGAGAGGTGATTGTGAGAGGGAGGACGGTAGGAGAGTGGGGAGTGTGACGGTGTGATAGGGAGTGAGAGAGTGTGACAGTGTGTGAGAGGGAGTGTGACAGTGTGAGAGGGAGTGTGAGAGAGTGTGACAGTGTGAGAGAGTGTGACAGTGAGAGGCTGTGACAGTGTGAGACTGTGTGTGAGAGTGTGACAGTGTGAGAGGGAGTGTGACAGTGTGAGAGGGAGTGTGACAGTGTAGAGGAGGCAGGTGTGACAGTGTGAGGGGTGTGACAGTGTGAGGGAGTGTGACAGTGTGAGAGGGAGAAGGAAAAGACAGTGTGTGTGACAGTTGTGAGAGGAGGTGACCTGTGAGGGAGGTGCACAGTGTGAGGGAGGACAGTGTGGGGGGGTGTGTGTGAGTGGGGTGTGAGGGAGGCGGACAGTGTGAGAGGTGAGCAGTGTGACAGTGTGAGGGAATGTGTGAGAGTGTGTGAGGGTGTGTGGGGGGGGTGAGAGAGTGTGACAGTGTGAGGGAGTGTGACAGTGAGGAGTGTGACAGTGGAGGGAGGTGAGTGGACAGGAGGAGATTAGTGTGTGGGGAGGGTGTGGTGGGGGAGTGATTGACAGTGTGAGAGGAGTGTGACAGTGAGAGGGAGTGTGACAGTGAGGAGGAGTGACAGTGTGTGTGACAGTGTGAGAGGGAATGTTTGAGAGGTGTGAGGTGTGTGGGGGGGTGTGAGAGAGTGTGACGAGTGTGGGAGGGAGTTGGTTACAGTGGAGGAGTGAGAGTGTGTGTGAGGGGTGTTTGGGGTGTGTGTGGGGGGAGGGGTGTGAGAGGGAGTGTGACAGTGAGGGAGGTGACAGTGTGAGGGGTGTGACAGTGTGAGAGGGAGTGTGACTGTGAGAGGGAGTGACAGTGTGTGTGACGGTGTGTGTGAGGGAGTGGTGACAGTGTGTGAGAGGAGTGTGACAGTGTGAGAGGGAGTGACAGTGTGAGAGTGGAGTGACAGTGTGAGAGGGAGTGATTGTGCGTGAGAGGGAGTGTGACAGTGTAGAGGGAGTGTGACAGGTGTGGGGTGTGTGTGTGTGTGAGGGGTCCGAGAGGGAGTATGACAGTGAGGGAGGTGACAGTGTGAGAGGGAATGTGTGAGGAGTGTGTGGGGGGTGTGAGAGGAGGTGAGAGTGTGTGTGTGAGGGTGTGTTTGGGGTGTGTGGGGGGGGGGTGTGTGGAGAGGAGTGCAGGTATGTGAGGAGTGACGGAGTGTTAGAGGAGGTGACTGTGTGGAGGGAGTGTGGTGTGTGAGGGAGTTTGAGGAGTTTGAGGGAGGTGATGGAGTGTGTGAGGGAGTGTGTGACAGTGTGGGAGGGGTGTGGAGGAGTGTGACAGTGTGAGAGGTGTGAGAGTGTGGAGTGTGTGTGAGAGTGTATGTGAGAGCGTGACAGTGTGAGAGTGTGACAGCATGTGGAGGAGGTGACAGTGTGTGAGGGAGTGTGACAGTATGTGAGGGAGTTGACAGTGTGAGAGGGAGTGTGAGGTGTGAGAGGGAGTGTGACAGTGTGAGAGGGAGGAGAGGGAGTGTGATGTGTGATGAGGGAGTGTGACAGTGAGAGTGTGTGACAGTGTGAGAGAGTGTGACAGTGTGAGGAGGTGATCAGTGTGAGTGTGTGAGGGAGGTGACAGTGTGAGAGGAGTGTGACAGTGTGAGGGTGTAGGGTGTGAGAGAGTGCGTGTGTGGAGAGCGTAGGACAGTGTGAGAGGGAGTGTGACAGTGTGATAGGAGTGAGACAGTGTGACAGTGTGTGTGTGTATCGTGACAGTGTGTGAAGGAGTGTGAGAGTGTGACCGTGAGGAGGGAGTGTGACCGTGTGTGAGGGTGTGACCGTTTGAGAGGGAGTGTGACCGTAGACAGTGTGTGAGAGTGTACAGTGTGTGTGAGAGGTGACAGTGTGTGAGGGAGTGTGAGAGGGAGGACGGTGTGACGGGTGTGTGAGGGAGTGTACGGTGTGTGAGGGAGTGTGGACGGTGGTGTGAGGGTGTTGATCAGTTGTGACAGTGTGAGGGAGTTTGAGAGGAGTGTGACGGTGTGAGGGAGGTGTGATGTGAGGGAGTGTGACGGTGTGTAGGGAGTATGACAGTGTGTGAGGGAGTGTGACTGTGTGTGAGGGAGTGTGACGGTGAGGGAGTGACGGGTGTGAGGGAGTGTGAGGGAGTGTGACGGTGTGTGGAGGGGAGGGACTGTGTGAGGAGTGTGACGTGTGTGACAGTGTGAGGGAGTTTAAGAGTGGTGGACGGTGTGTGTGGGTGTGTGTGACGGTGTGTGAGGGAGTGTGACGGGTGTGAGGGGAGTATGATCGTGTGAGGGTGTGACGGGTGTGTGACGGTGTGATGCAGTGTGAGGGAGTGCGACTGTGTGTGAGTGTGAGGCGACTGTTGTGAGGGAGTGTGACTGTGTGAGGAGTGTGACAGTGTGGAGAGTGTAGGGTAGAGCGGTATGTGAGTGTGACAGTGTGAGAGGTGAGTGTGTGAGAGGCGTGACAGTGTGACAGATTGCGGACAGTGTGTGAGAGAGTGGTGACATGTGAAGGAGTGTGACTGTGTGAGAGTGTGACGACTGCGTGGTGTGTGACACTGTGTAGGTGTGACACGTGTAGGTGTGGACACGGTGCAGGTGTGTGACACTGAGAGTGTGTGACACTGAGAGTGTGACAGTGTGGAGGGAGTGACAGTGTGTGAGTAGGTGTGACTGTGAGAGTGTGTGTGAGAGTGTGACAGTGTGAGGGAGTGTGACAGTGTGAGAGGGAGTGTGACAGTGTGTGAGAGAGTGTGACAGTGTGTGAGAGAGTGTGACAGTGTGTGAGAGAGTGTGACAGTATGTGAGGGAGTGCACAGTATGAGGGAGTGTGACGGTATGTGAGGGAGTGTGTGATGGTGAGAGGGAGTGTGACAGTGTGAGAGGAGTGTGACAGTGTGAGGGAGTGTGTGTGGTAGTGTTAGAGGGAGGTGACAGTGAGAGTGTGTGTGTGACAGTGTGAGGAGTGTGACAGTTTGTGACAGTGTGAGGGAGTTTGAGAGGAGTGTGACGGTGTGAGGGTGTGTGACGGTGTGTGGAGGGAGTGTGACGGTGTGTGAGGGAGTATGAGACAGTGTGTGAGGAGGTGACGGTGTGTGAGGGTGTGACGTGTGTGTGAGGGAGTGTGGTGGAGGGGAGGTGAGGAGTAGTGAGGACTTGTGTGAGGGAGGCTGATGTGTGTGAGGGAGTGACGGTGTGTGACAGTGTGAGGGGAGTTAAGATGGTGTGACGGTGTGAGGGAGTGTGACGGTGTGTGAGGAGTGTGACGGCGGGTGGGAGTATGGACGGTGTGTGAGGGAGTGTACGTGTGTGGAGAGAGTGTACGGTGTGAGAGGTGTGGACAGTATGTGAGGGAGTGTGACAGTATGTGAGGGAGTGTGACAGTGTGTGAGGGAGTGTGACAGTGTGTGAGGGAGTGTGACAGTGTGTGAGGGAGTGTGACAGTGTGAGAGGGAGTGTGACAGTGTGAGAGGGAGTGTGTGAGGGAGTGTGACAGTGTGAGTGTGTGTGACAGTGTGAGGGAGAGTGACAGTTGGTTGGAGTGTGTGAGGAGTGTGACAGTTGTGAGGGAGTGTGAGGAGGGTGTGACAGTGAGAGGGAGTGTGACAGTGAGTGTGTGTGTGACAGTGTGAGAAGGAGTGTGAGAGTGTGACCGTGTAGAGGGAGTGTGACCGTAGGTAGAGTACGTGTGACGAGGGAGTGTGACTGTGTGAGTGGTGACGGTGTGTGAGGTGTGACTGTGTGAGGAGGTGTGACTGTGTGTGAGGGTGTGAGAGTTTGAGGAGTGACGTAGTGTGTGAGGGAGTGTGACGTGTGTGAGGGAGTGTGACTGTGAGGGAGGGGGATTGCAGGAGGAGTGTGAGGAGTGTTAGGTGGTGAGGGAGTATGACTGTGTGAGGAGTGTACGGTGTGTGACAGTGTGAGGGAGTTTGAGGGAGTGACGTGTGTGTGAGGGAGTGTGACGGTGTGAGGGAGTGTGACGGTGTGTGAGGGAGGTACGGTGTGTGAGGGAGTGTACGTGTGACAGTGTGAGGGAGGCGACTGTGTAGAGGGAGTGTGACCGCAGGAGAGAGTGTGACAGTGTAAGAGATTGTGACAGTGTGTGAGAGAGTGTGACAGTGTGAGAGTATGGCACGTGAGGGAGTGTGACAGTATGTGAGGGAGTGTGACAGTATGTGAGGGAGTGTGACTGTGTGAGAGTGTGTGACACTTGAGAGTGTGTGACACGGAGGTAACAGTGTGTGGGGGTGTGACAGTGTGGAGGAGGTGTGAGGAGGGAGAGTGATGAGGAGGGTGTGACAGTGTGTGAGGGAGTGTGAGGGTGTGTGAGTGAGTGTGTGAGGGAGTGTACATTGCGGAGGGAGTGCACAGTGTGAGGGGAGTTGCTGTGTGCAGAGGTGTGACGGTGAGGGAGTGTGACAGTGTGAGAGGGAGTGAGAGTATGTGGAATGTGAGAGGGAGTGCGTGATGGTGTGAGAGGAGTGCGACAGTGTGAGAGGGAGTGACAGTGTTGAGGGAGTGACAGTGTGAGAGGGAGTGTGACGTGTGTGAGAGGAGTGAGAGGAGTGTGACAGTGTGAGAGGGAGTGTGACGGTGTGAGGGAGTGTGAGTGGTGTGAGAGGGGAGTGCACGTGATAGTGTGTGAGAGGGAGTGACAGTGTGAGAGGGAGTGTGAGAGAGTGTGACAGTGTGAGAGGAGTGTGACGTGTGAGAGGGTGTGATGCAGTGAGACTGTGTGTGAGAGTGTGATGCAGAGGGAGGTGACGTGTGAGAGGGAGGTGACGTGTGATAGGGAGTGAGAGTGCGTGACAGTGTGTGAGAGGGATGGGACGGTGTGAGAGGGAGTGTGAGAGTGTGACAGGTAGAGTGTGACAGTGAGAGGTGAGGACAGTGTGGAGATCTGTGTGAGCGGCTGCGTGTGAGGGAGTGTGACAGTGTGAGAGGTGTGACAGTGTGAGGGAGTGTGTGAGTGTGTGGACAGCGTGAGAGGTGTGGTGACATAGGTGGTGTGACAGTGTGAGGGAGTGTGACAGTGTGAGAGGTGTGACAGTGTGTGTGACAGTGTGTGTGAGAGGGAGTGTGACCCATGTGAGAGGAGTGTGGACAGTGAGAGGAGTGTGACTGAGTGTGTGGGGGTGTGAGGGGTGTGAGAGGGATGACAGTGTGAGAGTGTGACTGTGACAGTATGAGGGAATGTGTGGAGAGTGTGGTGGTGTGGGGGGTGTGTGAGAGAGTGTGATGTGGTAGAGGGAGTGTGAGAGTGTGATAGGGAGGAGACAGTGTGGGGGGAGGGTGTGAGGGGGTGTAACAGTGAGAGGGAGGTGACAGTGTTGAGGAGTGTGACAGTGTGAGAGGGAGGTGACAGTGTGAGAGGGAATGTGAGAGTGTGTGAGGGTGTGTGGGGGGTGTGAGAGTGTGACAGTGAGAGAGTGTGACAGTGTGAGAGGGAGTGTGACAGTGTGAGGGAGTGTGAGAGTGTGTGTGTGAGGGTGTGTTTGGGGTGTGGGGAGGGTGTGTGGAGAGGGAGTGTGACAGTGTGAGAGGAGTGACAGTGTGAGGGGTGTGACAGTGTGAGAGGGAGTGTGACAGTGTGAGAGGGAGGAGTGTGTGTGACAGTGTGTGAGAGGAGTGTGACAGTGTGTGAGAGGAGGTGTCAGTGTGAGAGGAGTGTGACAGTGTGAGAGGAGTGACCGTGTGAGAGGGAGTTGACAGTGTGAGAGGGTGTGGCGTGGGGTGTGTGTGTGAGGGGTGTGAGAGGGAGTATGACAGTGTGAGAGGGAGTGTGTACAGTGTGTGTGACAGTGTGAGAGGGAATGTGTGTGAGAGTGTGTGAGGGTGTGTGGGGGTGTGAGAGAGTGTGTGTGAGGGTGTTTGGGGTGTGTGGGGAGGGTGTTTTTGAGGAGGAGTGACGGTGTGAGAGGGAGGTGTGACTGCAGAGGGAGTGTGACGGTGTGAGAGTGTGATCAGTGTGAGAGGGAGTGTGACGGTGTGTGGAGTTTGAGGGAGTTTGAGGGAGTGACGGAGTGTGAGGGCGATGTGTGAGGGAGGTGTGACGTGTGAGAGTGTGTGTGAGAGTGTGACAGGTGTGAGAGAGTGTGACAGTATGTGAGGGAGTGTGACAGTGTGAGAGGGAGGTGACAGTGTGAGGAGGTGACAGTATGTGAGGGGCAGACAGTGTGAGAGGAGTGTGACAGTGTGAGAGGGAGGTGACAGTGGAGAGGGAGTGTGACAGTGTGTGGAAGTGTGAGGGAGGTGACAGTGTGAGAGGGTGTGTGACTGTGAGAGGGAGTTGTACAGTGTGAGGGAGTGTGACAGTGTGTGAGTGTGTGAGGGAGGTGACAGTGTGAGAGGGAGGTGTGGCGTGAGAGTGTGTGTGAGAGTGTGTGTGACGGTGTGAGAGGAGGCGATGTGTGATAGGAGTGAGACAGTGTGACAGTGTGTGTGTGACAGTGACAGTGAGAGCAGGGAGTGGAGTGTGACCCGTGTGAGGGGGTGTCGCCGTGAGAGGGAGTGTGACCGTTTGAGAGGGAGTGTGACCGTGTGACAGTGTGTGTGAGAGTGTGACAGTGTGTGTGAGAGTGTGACAGTGTGAGGGAGTGTGAGAGGGAGTGTGACGTGTGTGACGGTGTGTGAGGGAGTGTGACGGTGTGTGAGGGAGTGTGACGGTGTGTGAGGGAGTGTGACTGTGTGTGACAGTGTGAGGGAGTTTGAGAGGGAGTGTGACGGTGTGTGAGGGAGTGTGACGGTGTGTGAGGGAGTGTGACGGTGTGTGAGGGAGTGTGACGGTGTGTGAGGGAGTGTGACGGTGTGTGAGGGAGTGTGACGGTGTGTGAGGGAGTGTGACAGAGAGTGTGTGAGGGTGAGGGTGTGTGGTGTGAGGCATGGTGGACAGTGGAGGAGTTTAAGAGGGAGTGTGACGGTGTGTGAGGGAGGTGACGGTAGAGGAGTGTGACGGTGTGTGAGGGAGTGTGACGGTGTGGTGAGGAGTGATTTGCGGGTGAGGGAGTGGACGGTGTGTGACCGGTGTGACGTGTGTGTGATGTGTGATTGCAAGTGTGAGGGAGTGCGACTGTGTGTGAGGGAGTGCGACTGTGTGTGAGGGAGTGTGACTGTGTGTGAGAGTGTGACAGTGTGAGAGCGTGTGTGAGAGTGTATGTGAGAGTGTGACAGTGTGAGAGGGAGTGTGACTGTGTGAGAGAGTGTGACAGTGTGTAAGAGATTGTGACAGTGTGTGAGAGAGTGTGACAGTATGTGAAGGAGTGTGACTGTGTGAGAGTGTGTGACACTGCGTGTGTGTGACACTGAGTGTGTGTGACACTGTGTGTGTGTGACACTGCGAGTGTGTGACACTGAGAGTGTGTGACAGTTGTGAGGGAGTGTGACAGTGTGTGAGGGAGTTGACAGTGTGTGAGGGAGGTGTGACAGTGTGAGGGAGTTGACAGTGTGAGAGGAGGTGACAGTGTGATAGGGAGGAGACAGTGTGACAGTGTGTGTGTGAGAGTGTGACAGTGTAGAGGGAGTGTGACAGTGTGACAGTGTGTGTGACAGTGTGTGTGACAGTGTGTGAGAGTGCGGATGTGTAAGTGAGAATGTGTGAGAGGGAGTGTGACAGTGGGAGTAGCAGGAGTGTGACAGTGTGAGAGGGAGTGTATAGTGTGACAGTGTGAGAGGAGGAGAGAGTGTGACAGTTGAGAGGGAGTGTGAGGGAGTGATCGGTGTGAGAGGGAGTGTGAGGGGTGTGATGTGGTGAGGGAGTGAGAGTGCAGTTACAGTGTGAGAGAGTGTACTGTGTGAGGGTGTGACAGTGAGACTTGTGTGAGAGTGTGGCTCGTGAGAGGGAGGTGTGACGTGTGAGAGGGAGGTGACGGTGTGATAGGGAGTGAGAGAGTGTGACAGTGTGAGAGGGAGGACAGTGTGAGAGGGAGTTGTGAGGGAGGTGAGAGAGATGTGACAGTGTAGAGAGTGTGACAGTGAGAGGCTGTGACAGTGTGAGAGTGTGTGTGAGAGTGTGACAGTGTGAGAGGGAGTGTGACAGTGTGAGGGAGTGACAGTGTGAGAGGGAGTGTGGGGGTGTGACAGTGTAGGGGTGTGACAGTGTGAGAGGGAGTGTGACAGTGTGAGGGAGTGTGACAGTGTGAGGAGTAAGGAGTGTGAAGGTGTGTGACAGTGTGTGAGAGGGAGGTGACCGTGAGAGGAGTGTGACAGTGTGAGAGGGAGTGTGACAGTGTGGGGGGGGTGTGTGAGGGGTGTGAGAGGAGTATGACAGTGTGAGAGTGTGACAGTGTGAGAGGGAATGTGAGAGAGTGTGAGGGTGTTTGTGGGGGTGTGAGAGTGAGTAGTGAGAGGGAGTGTGACAGTGTGAGGGAGTGTGAGAGTGATAGGGAGTGAGACAGTGTGTAGGGGGTGACAGTGTGAGGAGTGTGATGTGTGAGAGGGAGTGTACAGTGTGAGGGAGTGTGACAGTGTGTGTGACAGTGTGAGAGGGAATGTGGAGTGTGTGAGGGTGTGTGTGGGTGTGAGAGTGTGACAGTGTGAGAGGAAGTGACAGTGAGAGGGGAGTGTGAGAGTTGTGTGTGAGGGTGTGTTTGGGGTGTGTGTGGGGGAGGATGTGTGAGGAGGGTAGGTGACAGTGTGAGAGGGAGTGTGATGTGGGAGAGGGAGTGTGGACGGGGGAGAGAGTGTGACGGTGTGAGAGTGTGACGGTGAGAGTGTGACGGTGTGAGAGTGTGACGGAGAGAGAGTGTGACGTGAGAGAGTGTGACGGTGTGAGAGGGAGGCGTGACAGTGAGAGTGTGAGGGAGTGTGAGAGTGTGCGTGAGAGGAGTGTGACAGTGTGAGAGGGAGTGTGACAGTGTAGAGGGAGTGTGAGAGGGGTGTGACAGTGTGAGAGGGAGTTGAGGGAGGTGACAGTGTGAGAGGGAGTGTGACAGTGTGGAGGGAGTTGTACAGTGTGTGAGTGAGTGTGTGAGGGAGGTGGACAGTGTGAGGGAGGTGACAGTGTGAGAGGAGTGTGACAGGTGATAGGGAGTGAGACAGTGTGACAGTGTGTGTGAGAGGTGTGACAGTGTGAGAGGGAGTGTGACAGTGTGAGAGGGAGTTACAGTGTGACGTGTGTGTGAGTGTGTAAGGAGGAGTGGACAGTGTGGAGGGGAGGTGAGAGGGTGTGACGTTGTGAGAGGGAGTGTGGAGAGGGTTTACTGTGAGGAGAGGGAGTGTGACAGTGTGAGGAGGTGACAGTGTGTGAGTGAGTGTGAGGGAGTGACAGTGTGAGAGGGAGTGTGGACAGTGTGAGGAGTGTGTAGGGAGTGACAGTGTGTGAGGGAGGTGACAGTGTGTGAGGGAGCGTGACAGTGTGAGAGGTGTGTGACAGTGTGATAGGGAGGAGACAGTGTGACAGTGTGTGTGTGAGAGTGTGACAGTGTGTGAGGGAGTGTGACAGTGTGACAGTGTGTGTGACAGTGTGTGTGAGAGTGTGTAGAGTGTGTAAGATGGAGTGTGACAGTGTGAGAGGGAGTTGACGGTGTGATAGGGAGTGAGAGAGTGTGACAGTGTGAGAGAGTGTGAGAGTGAGAGGGTGTGACAGTGTGAGACTGTGTGAGAGGGAGTGTGACAGTGTGAGAGGGAGTGTGACAGTGTGAGAGAGGAGTGACAGTGTGAGAGAGGAGTGACAGTGTGTGCGGGAGGGTGTGGAGGGGGTGTGACGTAGTGTGAGGAGTGTGACAGTGTGAGAGGGAGTATGAGAGTGTGACGTGTGTGTGACAGTGTGTGTGAGAGGGAGTGTGACCGGTGAGAGGGAGTGTGACAGTGTGTGGGGGGGTGTGTGTGGGGTGAGAGGGAGTGTCGCAGTGTGAGAGAGTGTGACAGTGTGGAGAGGGATGGTGTGAGGCGAGTTTGAGGGTGTGTGTGGGGGGTTTAGAGAGTGTGACAGTGTGTGAGGAGTGTGACAGTTGTGTGACAGTGTGAGAGGGAATGTGTGAGAGTGTGTGAGGGTGTGTGGGGGGTGTGTGAGAGAGTTGACAGTGTGAGGGGAGTGTGTAGGAGAGGGAGTGTGACAGTGAGAGAGTGTTGAGGGAGTGGTCGTGTGTGAGTGAGTGTGTGAGGGAGTGTGACAGTGTGTGAGTGAGTGTGTGAGGGAGTGTGACAGTGTGTGAGGGAGTGTGACAGTGTGAGAGGGAGTGTGACAGTGTGATAGGGAGTGAGACAGTGTGACAGTGTGTGTTTGAGAGAGTGTGTACAGTGTGAGAGGGGAGGTGACAGTGTGACAGTGTGTGAGAGTGTGTGAGAGTGTGTGAGAGTTGAGAGTGAGTGTGACAGTGTGAGAGGGAGGTGATGGGTGATAGGGAGTGAGAGAGTGTGACAGTGTGTAGAGGGAGGTGAGAGAGTGTGACAGTGTGAGAGTGTGACAGTGTGAGAGTGTGACAGTGAGAGGGTGTGACAGTGTAGACTGTGTGAGAGGGAGGTGACAGTGTGAGAGGAGTGTGACAGTGTGTTGTAGGGAGGGTGTGAGGGGATGTGACAGTGTGTGAGGGAGTGTGACAGTGTGAGAGGGAGTGTGACAGTGTGGAGAGGGTTTATGAGAGTGTGAAAGTGTGTTACAGTGTGTGTGTGAGAGGGAGTGTGACCGTGGTGAGGGAGTGTGACAGTGTGTGGGGGTGTGTGTGAGGGGTGTGAGAGGGAGTGTACAGTGTGAGAGGGAAGTGTGACAGTGTGTGTGATAGTGTGAGAGGGAATGTGAGAGAGTGAGAGGGAGTGTGACAGTGTGAGGGTGTGTTGACAGTGAGAGAGTGTGAGAGGGAGTGTGACAGTGTGAGTGAGTGTGTGAGGGAGTGTGACAGTGTGTGAGTGGAGTGTGTGAGGGAGTGTGGAGAGTTGTGAGTGAGTGTGTGAGGAGTGACAGTGTGAGGGAGTGTGACAGTGTGAGAGGGAGTGTGACAGTGTGATAGGGAGTGAGACAGTGTGACAGTGTGTGTGTGAGAGAGTGTGACAGTGTGAGAGGGAGTGTGACAGTGTGAGAGGGAGTGTGACAGTGTGAGAGGGAGTGTGACAGTTGAGGAGGTGACAGTGTGACAGTGTGAGAGTGTGTGAGAGTGTGTGAGGGGAGTGTGACAGTGTGGAGGAGTGTGACGGTGTGATAGGGTGTGTGCGTGTGTAGTGTTGTGACAGTGTGAGAGAGTGTGACAGTGTGAGAGTGTGACAGTGAGGGTGTGACAGTGTGAGACTGTGTGAGAGGGAGGTGACAGTGTTGAGGGAGTGTGACAGTGTTTACGTGAGGGTGTGAGGGGGTGTGACAGTGTGAGGGAGGGTTGAGAGTGTGACAGTGTGTGTGACAGTGTGTGTGAGAGGGAGTGTGACCGTAGGAGAGGGAGTGTGACAGTGTGTGGGGGGTGTAGAGGGAGTATGACAGTGTGAGAGAGTGTGACAGTGTGAGAGAGTGTGTACAGTGTGAGAGGAATGTGTGAGAGTGTGTGTAGGGTGTGTGGGGGGGTGTAGAGAGTGTGACGTGTGAGGGGAGTGTGACAGTGTGAGAGGGAGTGTGAGAGTGTGTGTGTGAGGGTGTGTTTGGGTGTGTGTGTGGGGGGGGAGGCACGGTGTGAGAGGGAGTGTGACGGTGTGAGAGGGAGTGTGACGGTGTGAGAGAGTGTGACGGTGTGAGAGAGTGTGACGGTGTGAGAGAGTGTGACAGTGAGAGGGAGTGTGAGAGTGTGAGAGGGAGTGTGACAGGGAGTGTGAGAGTGTGTGTGAGAGTGTGTGTGTGAGGGTGTGTGGGGGGTGGAGAGAGTGTGACAATGTGAGAGGGAGTGGAGAGGAGTGTGACAGTGTGAGAGGGTGTGAGAGGGAGTGTGACAGTGTGAGAGGGAGTGTGAGAGGGAGTGTGACAGTGTGAGAGGGAGTGTGACGGTGTGAGAGGGAGTGTGATGAGAGGAGAGAGTGTGAGTGAGAGGGAGTGTGAGAGTGTGAGAAGTGTGAGAGGGAGTGTGAGTTGTGAGTGTAGTATGAGTGTGTGTGTGAGGGTGTGTGTGGGGGTATGAGAGGGGAGTGTGACAGTGTGAGAGGGAGTGTGAGAGGAGTTGACAGTGTGAGGAGTGTGAGAGGGAGTGTGACAGTGTGAGAGGGAGGTGACAGTGAGAGGGAGGCGACAGTAGTGGGAGGAGTGTGAGAGGGAGTGACAGTGTGAGGGGAGGTGTGAGAGGAGGTGCTGTGAGAGGGAGTGTGACAGTGAGAGGTGAGAGGGGTGGACGGTGTGAGAGGGTGTGACGGTGTGAGAGGAGGTGCGACGGTGTGAGAGGTGTGACAGTGTGAGAGAGTGACGGTGTGAGAGGGAGTGTGAGAGGGTGTGAGAGGGAGGTGAGAGGAGTGTGAGAGGAGTGTGAGAGGGAGTGTGAGAGGGAGTGTGACAGTGTGAGAGTGTGTGTGAGAGTGTGTGTGTGAGGGTGTGTGGGGGGGGTATGAGAGGGAGTGTGACAGTGTGAGAGGGAGTGTGAGAGGGAGTGTGACAGTGTGAGAGGGAGTGTGAGAGGGAGTGTGACAGTGTGAGAGGGAGTGTGACAGTGTGAGTTGGAGTGGGACAGTGTGAGTTGGAGTGTGACAGTGTGTGACAGTGTGTGACAGTGTGAGGGGGTGTGTGTGAGTTAGAGTGTGTGTGACAGTGCGTGACAGTGTGAGTGAGAGTGTGTGTGAGAGTGTGTGTGAGAGTGTGAAACTAATATATTTGTAGTGCTGTGTCGCTCCTGATTAGAGTATACGGACATGCTGAAAGTTCGCGTTTGCCTTTGCTCTCTGTAGATCAGCTAGTGTGACCAACTTGTCTCTGGACCGTTCCGGCTCCATGGTTCCGTCATACGACAGTTCACTGAGCCCCCAGAGCAGCCGAGCCATGTCCAAACCTGACCACAGCGAAGAGGAGCGCAAGATTCTCTTGGTACACATCCCACGCCTGGAAAATCACACTAACACACTAACACCACTATATCTATATGTTCTGAAAAAATTGGAAAATACTAATAAGAACATAGAGGGGTGATTTGTAAATGTACTTTGACTTGTATTTAAACAAAAACCTATAAAGGCAACATATTTGATGTTTTGTCTAATCAACTGCATAGTTTTTTTTTTGTTTTGGAGATAAATGTTTATGTTGAAATTGATGCATGCAACACGTTCCAAAAAAGTTGGGACAGGGGCAGTTTAGGACTAATAGTGATGTGATGAGTTGAAATAAGAAGGTGATGTGAAACCGGTGAGGCGATCGTCTAATCATAGTGTATAAGGAGCCACCAAAAAAGGTCGAGTCCTTCAAGAGCGAGGACGGGTCGAGACTCGCCGATCTGTAAACAGATGAGTCGGAGAATAATCCAACACTTTGAGAAGAACATTCCCCAAAGATACCATTCGCCGCTGCATCCACAGACACAAGTTAATTCTTTACTATGCAAAGCAGAAGTTGTACATCATCACTGTCCAGAAGCTCCGCCCACTTCTCTATGCTCAGTCTCATCTGAGATGGACAGATGCACAGTGGAATCAAAATTTGTGGTCCGACGAGTCGACATTTCAAATAGTTTTTGGACAAAATAGCCGTCATGTTCTCCAGGCCAAAGAGGAAAAGGACCATCCAAGCTGTTATCAGTGTCCGGTCCAACAGCCAGTGTCTGTCATTGCCTGGGCGTGGTCAGTGCCCGGCGGCATGGGGGCGTCAGTGCGCCTGGGTATGATAACCTACATCTGTGACGGCATCATTAATGAAGAAAGATATGGTATATTTTGGAGCACATACGCTGCCATCCAGAGCAGGCACATCCGATTCTGCCCGATTATAAGCGCATGGTTGAGTAAGAAGGGGGGGTCGAGCATGGCCTGCTGCAGTCCTGACCTGTCTCCATTGAGAACGTGTGTGTTATGAAGTGCAAAATAGAAACAGTTTGCACCCTCGTGGCGCGGGGTTTTCCGGGTTCTCGGTTTCCCCCAGTCCAAAGAATGCATGGTGGTTGTCGGTGTGTTAAAGTGTCCGTAGTGTATGAATGTGTGTGTGAGTGTGTATGTAATTGTGCCCTGCAATGGACTGGCACCCTGTCCAGTGTGTACCCCGCCTTGTGTCCCATGCTCCCTGGGATAGACTCCAGGTTTCCCCACGACCCTGAAGAGGATAAGTGGTAGAGGATGGATGGATGGATTTAGTTGGTTAATGTTGCCATGGGGTTGTTGTTCTTTGACATGACTTTCACTCTCCTTAATTTTAATGTGTTTTTTTATGTGATAGGGATTTTGTCCACATTTCTTTACCTATACAATTTTCCACATTTATTTTGTAGGATTCGTCTCAGTTGAAAGACCTGTGGAAGAAAATCTGTCACAGCAATACCGGGATGGAGTTCCAGGACCACAGATATTGGCTACGTACTTACCCTAATTGCATTGTGGGTAAAGATCTAGTAAACTGGCTCTTGCGAAATGGCACCATTTCTACTAGGTAGGTATATAACTGGCAGTAAAAGAGCTAAGACTGCGCATTGTGGTCTTATATCACTGTAGGACAAAATATTCTGGAACAAACTGTTTCAGTGATATTAGGGTTTTCCCCCAACATCAAAAACACCTCCTGTTTATTATTGGTGTATTACCATTCCACTGGCTTATTGTAATGTAAATGTACACTCTCTCTCTCTGTCTCTTTTTGTCTCTCTCTCTTTGTCTCTCTGTCTCTGTCCCCCTCTCTGTTTCTCTCTGTCTCTGTCCCCCCTCTCTGTCTCTCTCTGTCTCTGTCCCCCTCTCTGTCTCTCTCTCCCTGTCTCTGTCCTCTCTTGTCTCTGTCCCCCCTCTCTCTGTCTGCCTCTGTCTCTCTGTCTCTGTCCCCCCTCTCTGTCTCCCCTGTCTCTGCCCCCCCTCTTGTCTCTGTCCCCCCTCTCTCTGTCTCTGTCCCCCACCTCTCTGTCTCTGCCCCCCGTGCCCCTCTCTTCTCTGTTTCTCTCTGTCCCCCCTCTGTCTCTGCCCCCCTCTGTCTCTCCCCTCTGTCCTCTGCCCCCCTCTGTCTCTGTCCCCCTCTCTCTGTTTCTCTCTCTGTCTCTCTCTGCCTGTCCCTCTGTCTCTCTCTGTCTCTCTGTTCTCTCGGCCCCCTCCCTCTGTCTCTTCCTCTCTGTCTCTGTCCCTCCCCTCTCTGTCTCTGTCCCCTCTTCCTCTCTCTGTCTCTCTCTCTCTCTTTCTTCTCCACCCTCTTCTGCCCTCTGCTCTGTCTCTTGTCCCTCCTCTCTGTTTCTCTCTGTCTCTGTCCCCCACTTTGCCTCTGTCCCCTCTCTCTCTGTCTCTGTCCCCTGTGCCCCCCCTCTCTGTCTCTCTTTCCCCTCTCTCTGTCCCCCTGTCTCTCTCTGTCCCCCTGTCTCTCTCTGTCCCACCCACTCTCTGTCTCTGTCCCCCGTTTTCCCCCTCTCTGTCTCCCCTCTCTCTGTCTCTGTCCCCTCTGTCTCTCTCTCTCCCCTTGTCGCTCTCTCTCCCTCTGTCTCTGTCCCCCCTCTCTCTGTCTATGCCCCCCTCTCTGTCTGTCCCTGCCCCTGTCCCTCTGTCTCTGTTCTCTCTCTGTCTCCTGTCTCTGCCTCTGTCTCCATCTCTGTCTCTCTCTCTCTCTGTTTCTCTTGTCTCTGTACCCTTCTTTGTCTCTGTCTGTCTCTGTCCCCCTCTGTCTCTCTCTCTGTCCCCTGTCTCTCTCTGTCTCTGTCCCACCCTCTCTCTGTCTCTGTCCTCCTGTGCCCCCTTCTCTTTCTCTGTCCCTCTCTCTCTCTTTTCCTCTCTGTCTGTCTCCCTCTCTGTCCCTCTGTGCCCCCCTCTCTCTCTCTCTCTCTCTCTCTCTCTCTGTCTGTCCCCTCCCCCTACCATACAGACTGTATAGGAGAAACTTTTGTACTGTTTCTTGGCACAATCCTGTTAGAGTGAACAGTTTGGAATGATACAGCCTTCTGGAGTCAGTTGTATGTGACTAGGATGGAAATGAAGAATTATACTGATATCATTACTCCCCCCTCTACGACCCAAACAGGGCTCAGGCCATAGCTATTGGACAGGCACTGGTTGATGGCCGCTGGCTTGACTGTGTTACTCATCACGATCAGATTTTCCGTGACGAGTACGCTCTGTATCGCCCTCTTCAGGTGAGGTTTTTTTTTCCCAAATTAAATTTGTGTCACTACTTTGTCAGTGTGTTTTACTAAAGATTGTTGTTGTTGTGTTTTTTGTTTTTTTTGTAGAGTACAGAGTTCTCAGAGACTCCGTCCCCAGATACGGACAGCGTGACCTCCCTGGAAGGACACTCGGAACCATCATGGTTCAAAGACATCAAGTTTGACGATAGTGACACGGAGCAGCTCGCTGATGAAAATGACTTAATAACAACAAGTGAGAAGATTCTAGATACGACAGGTTACATGTGTCATCAGTGCATATCCATCTCTTTTATTTATTTATTTATATATATATATATATAGATATTTATGTTTTTTAAAGACTATATTTCTGTTATTCAGGCTCAACCTGCCCCAGCAAACGGACGTCGGTCAGTAGTTTCCATTCAGCAGTGGACAGCGATTCAGCTGCCTCCATTAACCTGAACGTGGAGCAGGACAACGTCAACTTCCACATCAAGAAGCAGGCCAAGTACCCTCACGTGCCTCCTCACCCGGCCGAACAGAAAAGTATGACGCACTCTGACCCGTTCGCCCCTGACTCTGACTTCCACGCACCAAGTGAGGACGGGCTTAGAGACCCACCGGCCATCTTTATCCTCGTATTGCATTAAAACGCCACTAACTCGTCGCCCTTTTATTTTGTTCCCCCCAAGGCATGACTTAACACACATTCATTTCCCTCTTAAAAATTCCCAGACATGAAATGAACAGTCTTTCACAACACTAATTGCGTAACCGCCTCTCTCTAAAAGCCTAAAATTAAAACTACTCTGAAGCTGTATTATACTACATTACGGTCAGCAGCATGACTTGTACGCACTGACTCCTACAGTCTTTCCCTTAACCATGCTTGACTTCTAGCGCCTCAAAAAGATCTGCCATGATACTGACTGACTCACAGCCACTACAAAGAATCAACCGGTTGTCTTCTGATGTTTTCTGAGGTGTTGCGTTGTCTCTGTCTCACTCTTTCTGTGCTTGTCATGCAGCCGAGGTCCTTGTCACAGAAGACGGCGGGCAGCATTTATCCATTAGCGACGCCTTTATTAAAGGTATGTATTCGTATTCTTCACATAGAAATCATTTGACTTTTTACTAATTAAATCTGTTCCCCAGGCGAGTTATTTTTTCTTCTCTCTCTCTCTCTTCTCTCTCTCTATATATATATATATATGTGTGTGTGTGTGTGTGTGTATATATATATATATATATATATATGTGTATGTATACTTTGTATCGGCAGAGTCTTTGTTTAATCGGCGTGTAGAAGAGAAGGCTAAAGATATGCTCTTCACACCACTGGGTTGGCACCACAGCTCGCTAGACCAGCTGAGGGAGGAGAATGGCGAGAAGAAGGCTATGGAGAGACTTCTGTGAGTCACTGAGAGCACACAATGCTGGCAATACCTTTTATTTATATGTAATTTATATATATATATATATATATATATATATATATATATAAGTATAAAATTAGTTTTATGCTCATAGGTCAAGGAAAAATTTCCACCTTCCACTTTCAGAAGCAACAGAGACATTTAGACACATTTTCAAACTTTTACTATTCCTAACCCCGTCGTTCAGATCAGCCAATCACAGCCACATGATGGCGCTGCTGCAGCAGCTGCTCTACAGCGAGTCTCTCTCTCTCTCCTGGCGAGACATCATCGTGCCGGTGGTGCGGCAGATCGTGCAGACGGTGCGTCCGGACGTTCGCAGCCGCGACGATGACATGGACATTCGCCAGCTGGTCCACATTAAGAAGGTAGGTAGGATCGCGCGTTCTCATCTCGTCGATCAACGAGCGCTGCACTTCATTTTGTGTGTGTGTGTATAAGAAAAGAGCGTTTGTTCTTTTGCAGATCCCGGGTGGAAAGAAGTTCGACTCGGTCCTGGTGAACGGCTTTGTTTGCACTAAAAATATCGCTCACAAAAAGGTGCGTCCATTGTGTTTTTGTGTTTGTTTGTTTTGTTTTTGTTTTATTCAGTACGCGGATGTATTACGAGTGCACGTACGCAACCTTCTACCTGACTGATCGTAGGTCGTCTCGTTTTCCAGATGAACTCTTATATCAAGAACCCCAAGATCCTTCTGCTCAAGTGTTCCATTGAGTATCTGTACAGAGAAGAGACAAAGTTCACCTGCATTGACCCGATTGTGCTTCAGGTATCGCTCTGTTTTGATGTAACGTGTAGTCTGTGACCCAAAAAAATGTCCAATCGGAGAACCGACAAAGCTTAACTCGTATTATTGATGTGGGTGCTTGGCGGTTAAGGTTCTGGGTTACCGATCGAAAGGTTGTGGGTTCAAGCCCCAGAACTGCTAAGCTACCACTGTTGGGCCCTTGAGCAAGGCTCTTAACCCTCTCTCCTCCAGGGGGCGCTGTATCACATTCTGGGATATGCAAAGAAAAGAATTTCACTGTGCTTTATTGTATACGTGACCAATAAAAACATTATTATTATTATTATTATTATTATCATCATTGTAAATAGGAGCGAGAGTTTCTGAAGAACTACGTGCAGCGAATAGTCGACGTTCGTCCTAACCTGGTGCTGGTAGAGAAGACGGTGTCGCGCATCGCTCAGGACATGCTGCTTGAGCACGGCATCACGCTAGTCATCAACGTCAAACCTGTTAGTTGCTTCTTCTTTGGCTGTGGAAATAAGCTAGCAATGAAAGCTTCATCAATACACCTTGAGGTTATTGGCTTTTGTTTTGTTTTTGTTCATTCCTCACGTCTACTTGTTGTCTTCGTAGCAAGTGCTAGATCGAGTGAGTCGAATGACTCAGGGAGATCTGGTCATGTCTATGGATCAGCTTTTGACCAAACCTCGCTTGGGAACTTGCCACAAATTCTACCTTCACTCCTTCCAGTTAAACACTAATAGTAAGTGTGGACATTTTTCCTTCTCTTACGGTAGTGTTACTCTTGTGGTGCATCGTATTCGGCAGTTTTTAACAGAAGTGTTCGATTTCTTACGATCGTGTTCTGTTGGGATTTTTTTTCCCCCCACCCAGATGAACTGAAGACGCTAATGTTCTTCGACGGGTGTCCTTCTCATCTGGGCTGCACCATCAAGCTCCGTGGTGCCTTGGAGTATGAGCTAGCCAGAGTTAAGGAGATCATTATGCTGATGGTGTGTGTAGCGTATCATTCTCAGTTAGAGATTTCCTTCCTTATGGATGAGTTTGCGATGCCTCCTAGTCTTTCTAAGAGCTCATCGTTCCACTGCCTGCTGGAGAGCGCGGCCGAAGAAGCGGAGAAAGAGGTTAACGGCGAGAGCCAAGGGGACCGAGCGGAAACAAGTGAGGGGCATGCGGAGTTCCAGTCGGATGGTGACTTTGACTTTGAGCCAGGGCTTCAGGAGATAATAAAAGGCCACGGTAGGCAGGAGGAGCAGCAGCAGCAGCAGCATTCCACCTTTGAGTCCTCACTGAAGGACGGAGAAAGTCCTAAAGGAAGCAGAAAAGACTCGCCTATGTCTACGATTTTCTTAGAAGGGGATGAGATAAAGACCTCCACGCCCCTGTCCAGCCAGTCGAACCAGCCGCCGCGCGTGTCCCCTCCTTCTCTCTCGTCTATGAAGGAGACCGTAGATGAAGAGGTGAAAGAACCAGCTGAGGCCGTGAGAAATCGAGAGGATGAGGACACCCTGGTGCGAGTGGACAGCACCAGTTCAGAACCACCACTTGCTCCGACGCAGCTCTTCAGAGACCCTCTACAGGATGACAGCGGCCTGTTCGTGGCTGAGCAGGTGGCTTCCGTAGACGATCGGCTTAAGTCCATCTCGGCCAGCTTTCGGCTGGAGTTGAAGGACGTTATCCTGTGCATCTCGCCCTTTATGACCTTTCGTGAACCCTTCTTGCTGACACCAGCTGGCCTACGCTGCCCGAGCCGTGACTACTTCCCCGAGCAGGTCTACTTCTCACTGCTGCTAAACAAGGACCTCAAGGACATCGATGGCCGCCGTAAGAGGCTCCTCCTCAAGGATTCCAACCCATCTAGTAGTTCTCTGAGCAACGGGTTCGGGCCACAGCATCGCCCGGTCCGAGTGTTGCCTCCCCATAAACTTACTACTACCTGCATG
Organism: Ameiurus melas; assembly: GCA_012411365.1. Lineage (NCBI taxonomy): Eukaryota > Metazoa > Chordata > Actinopteri > Siluriformes > Ictaluridae > Ameiurus > Ameiurus melas. The sequence continues at coordinate 33,393,642 of CM022758.1, read as the reverse complement.
ACACAGCAGCTGAGCAACAGCCAGAATCTGGCACGCATGCTGGCGGACTACCGCGCTCAGGGAGGACGAATCCAGCGAGACATTGACCCGTTTGCTCAACCCACGCATGCCCCAAATACAAAGGCACCAGTCAAGGCAGACAGTGAGGAGGAGAAAGGGCCAGGGCAGAGTGACATGGTCTGGGCTACCAAGGTAAACCGGTCTCCATGTGACCTTCATAATGTGAAATCGTCATGATGTAAAACACTCGCACTGAGAGTTGTTGGCTTGTTGATTGATTGATTGATTTGATTTATGTATTTTTTCCTCCCATGCAGCTCGACTGCCTGAATCCGATAAACCACCAACGGCTGTGCGTGTTGTTCAGCAGCTCGTCCCCACAGTCCAACAATGCCCCCAACCACTGCGTCAGCCCTTGGTAAATTCTGCTTATGGTCGATTAGCGAGACTCCTCTCTTCTATCCGACAGACGTCTAGGTGAAATTCCGAACCGGATTTAAATGAAATTGCATCTATTCATTATTTTTATTTTTAGGATTGTGACCATGGAATTTTACGGGAAGAACGACTTGACTCTTGGAATATTTCTGGAAAGATACTGCTTCAGGTATCGCTATTATAACTAAATGGCAGATATTAAAGAATGACTTCGGAAAGCCTAATAATAATAATAATAATAATAATAATAATAATAATGGCTTCTATTTGTGTAATGCAGGCCATCTTACCAATGCCCCAGCATGTATTGCGAAACTCCCATGGTGCACCATGTCCGCCGCTTCGTGCATGGCAGTGGCTGTGTCCAGATCGTCCTGAAAGAGCTCGATTCACCCGTCCCTGGATACCAACACACGATCCTCAATTACTCCTGGTGCAGAATCTGCAAACAGGTATATTTGGGTCTGATGAATGACACTCCAGAGCTTTTCCAGAGCTGTAAACGTTAGCTACACGCTACCCCAAACGCATTTGGAGACGTTTGTTGTCTCTTGTGGTGTTCTTTCTTCCACTGGTGACAGGTTACTCCGGTCGTCCCCATGTCCAACGATTCGTGGTCCATGTCCTTTGCTAAATATCTGGAGCTGCGTTTCTATGGCCATCAGTACACTCGTCGTGCCAACGCCGAGCCATGCGGACACTCCATCCACAAGGACTACCACCAGTACTTCTCCTACAACCAGATGGTGGCCTCTTTCAGGTGAACATCATATATATATATATATTTCCAGATTCACTTCTTTTTGAAATGGTTTTCCTTTTAACGTTTAGTTCCAAATATATTTTTGCTGCTCCTTATCTACAGCTATATCCCAGTGCGACTGCTGGAGATCTGCCTACCTGCTCCTAAGATCATCATCAGGAACCAGGGCCCCAGTAAGACCATTCTGCAACAGGACCTCAAAGATTTTGTGCTGAAGTAAGACCTTTTTACCAGGCTCTAAGCCCTACGACCATTTCTAACCCCTACGACCATTGTTAAGTGGATTGCTTTGATTCCCTCTCTCGAACAGGGTGACTCAAGTGTACGCCGCGATAGACGACCGTCTCACCTCTCTGAAAACGGACACGTTCAGCAAAACCCGAGAGGAGAAAATGGAGGACTTGTTCGCGCAGAAAGATGTAGGTCGGAGGCATCGATTCGAGGCGGTTTTCCGGTGCCCGAGATGTTTAACGTCATCTCCGCGGTTCTTTCTGTGCGATTTTAGATGGAGGAGGGCGAGCTGCGCAGCTGGATGGAGAAGCTGCAGGGACGGCTGCAGGCCTCGAGCGCGGACACGCCGCAGCAGCTGCAGGCCGTTCTCGAGTCTGTGGTGATGAAGAAGCAGAGCTTGTGTGAAACCCTGCAATCTTGGAACATCAAGTAATAAGACCCTAATCGCAATGCCTGATCAAATCTATACACTGCACATACCGACAGAGGAAATACTTACGGTCCTTTTTATTAGCCACGTTCATGCCGCTATCTAATCAGCCAATCGTGTTGCAGCAGCGCACGTGGAGATATCATGAAATTCGGACATGTGACGGTAGACATGGACAGTGAGTGTAGAAGTCAGGTCTTGATGGAGGGAGGCAGATTTTTACCCCTTTGAGTAACCCAGTGATGATGGGGGGGAATTAGGCGAACCCTGTATAATAATAATAATTAGTTTATTAGGGCTAGAGTGAAAGGTGTTGGAATATAAATGTGTAAATCAGTGGTATGACCCCGGGTGTGTGTCAGACTGCAGGACCTGTTCCAGCTGGAGAAGGGCAGGAAGCGTCTGTCTGTTCCACCCAGCCCTGGCAGACACAGACAGCCCACCAATGATGAGAGCAAGGTAATAAATTTTATATATATATATATATATATATATATATATATATATATATATATATGTGTGATATGTGTGTGTGTGTGTGTGAGGATAGACATTCTAATCTCCTTAGAATGCAGCTTATTCTTGTATTTCTAATGACCAAAAAGTGTTAATTCTATTACATTCCAGATTAATATCGACCTTTTTGTTTCATGTACAAAGTGATTTTAGAAAAGATACATACCATAATGTTCTGTTTGGTTTTTTTTTTATTTACAGACGAGTGTCTTGGAGTCATCCCCTCGCAACCCCTCCCCTGCGGTACAGAACGGTGAGAAAGGTAAGATCCTTAACAAATGATTGTATAAAACTTTCCGGTACGTTTCGATCGTCTTGTACGGATGACCGTGCACTATTTTTTTCCAGCGCTAGAGGATCGTCACCTCAGCACCATGCCCTTAAGCACAGGATCCTCGTCCTTTCTCCTACCGTCGCCAGCCGAGCAAAGCTCCGAGATCCCCACGTCCGGTCCTTCCTTCCATGATCAGGACTCGGAAGGAGGTGACACACACACACACACACACACACACACAAGTAATCGATGACACAATGATCCCTTTAATAATTCATCAGTAATCACTAACGTATCATTCCTTTGCCATTTTTATTATATGCTAATGCTAAATGCTACATAATGCTAATCTAATTCTTAGATGCTATCCTTTCCTGACCTCTGACCCTTTCTGAAGTTTGCACTTAGCTTAATTTGAACAATTATTCTTTGTAAATCACCTTTTTAGTGTAGTGTCCACTGAGTACACGTCGTAGTCCATGAGTCGTAGACTATAACCCTCATGCCTCGTCTCTCTCAGAGGTGTTTGATAGCCACCTGCAAGGTTCCAATGACAGTCAAGTAAAGGAGAAGACCACCATGAAGACCATTCTGGCCAACCTGTTACCAGGAAACAGTTATAGCCCTATTCCATTACCTTTGTAAGTATCGTATTACATTTTATCGTTTTTCTAAGCATACTTGTGGAATACTCGATTCTGATTGGTTGGAAGGTGTGGATTCAGGCGCTGTGTAGTTTCCGGTGAGATGTTTCGGAAGGATTGCGTAAAAAAAACAAAACGCAGATGCTCCACGACTATTAAACGCAACTCTTAAGACAGATTTTTTCGAAAATCGTTATCGCTAGCAAATCGCTGTGGGATAAGAAGAATAGAACATGGTGTGCTGTTCTAGGGAAATAATAACGACGGGTGGGCGTCATGTGTTTTTTCTTCCTCACGTACCGTGTACTTTTTATTCCATTCCCGGATCTTGTTTTGTATTAGCGACCCGGATAAACACTACCTCATGTATGACCACGAGCGTGTCCCCATCGCCGTGTGCGAGAGAGAGCCGAGCTCCATCATCGCCTTTGCTCTGAGGTAATCCTCTTTTTATCCGGTCCGGTCTCGCGTCGCTGACTCTTTCCTGTTTCTGTGCTTTAAGCGTTAATGAAATGTTTTCCCTTCTTCAGCTGTAAAGAATATAAAACCGCTCTCGAAGACCTTTCAAAGACCACCCTGAAGTCCTCTGGAGAGGAGATCTCTCAGACCAACAGGTCTCCGAACACATTCATGACAAACGAAATGACTTTTCCTGTTCAATGCGATTGTCGGATCGTTAACGCGTACGACCTTGGACTAGTCCGGCACTGATCCGTTCTTCTCTGATTATTATATGTAGTTCTGGAGAGAACAAGGTGAAGAGCAGCCCCGCCAAGGTCACAGATGGCGGCAGCACGTCTCAGCTTGGCCGTGGCAGCGTAGACGCAGACCCGCCCAGTGAGTAAACGAAACCCCGAGTCGTCTCGTCCACTGGATTCCTCAGAAGACGATGTAAGTCTCAGGTTTTAAGCATCTCCGTTTAGAACATTATTCTTTCCTTGTTCTCACAGAGGAGCCTGAGAGTGGCGACAAACAGAAGAAGCAGACGGGGAATCCGCACATTGAACTGCGTACGTGGTTTTTTTTTTTTCTTCATTTTATTTTAATTGAGTAATTATAATCATGTATATTATTCCGCTCGAAGATCTGACCGGCTTTATACATTTCGAACCCGTGACCGTATCGTAATGATTTCATTCCCTATTATGTTCCAGGTTTTATAAAAATATAATTACTCATCATCGTTCCGTCCACTGAGAACACTCGTCGTCGCCCGTTACGTTGCTTAGCAGCCGAAGCGTCGGATGAATTGTTTATCGCAAATATGTAACCGGATTTTATCATATTGTTTTTGTCGCCATTTTATAAAAACAGTAAGAAGGTTTTATGCTTTGCGTCACGCCGAAGACCACCCATACCTTTTGATTAAATCACTGACTACGTTTACAAGGACAGTAATAATCGAATTACGGACCTTATTCTGAATAAGACGTGTAATATTCTGATTACGGTGTTTACATGAGTGGCTTTTAGAAGATTCCTTTCATGTTCAGGTTTTACGCGTTATAGAACGTAGAGAGAACGTATTAACGGCGCACGTCGTTACGTCCCTACCCCACGCCTGTCCGACGACGTTCCCTCCAGAATTTCACGTATCGACGTACAGTTGGTCTTCGTTATGGGACCGTATGCAGTTCTGGGTATTTCAGTTTAACTTTAGGAAAGCTTCATTTGTCGTGTTATACGTACAAATTGAGGACTGCTTGAAGCCGCGTACTTACCGAAATACATGTATTTCACCTATATAGCAAGTAAGTACGCGGTTTGGGACGCAGCCGTGCTCTCTTGTTTTCCGTCAAACGGTCGAGCGCTGCCGTGTGTGTACGTGTCCTGTCACACAATGCGGTGAAAACTCACACGACGTTAATAATGTGATTAAGGTGTGTACATGTCTGTAACACGACTAAAACAGGAATACTCCACACGTCTTCATTCCATCTGTGTTTACTTCGAGTGTGACCTTAATCAGATTAAGGTCATCAATAATCTCTGTTTACATGCTAGTTTCTTATTCAGAGTATCATCTTAATCTGATTAATATCGGATTATCGCTATCTGTGTAAACGTACTGAGTGTAACGCACACCCTCTCATGGTTTATTGAGATATATATATATATATATATATAGCTACATTCAAAACATAAGCAGCTTTCATTCTTCATTTTGAGCAAACTTGGCATTTTCCTGTTCCTTAATTTGAGATGTAGGAGGAGTTCTATTTCCTTGTTCTATTTCCTATTCCTAATACAGAGGTTCTCTGTTCACGTCTCTGCAGAGTTTTCAGACGCCAGCGCAAAGTTCTACTGCCGCATCTACTACGCCGAGGAGTTCCATAAGATGAGGGAGGAGGTGATGGAGAGCACGGAGGACGATTTTGTCCGCTCGCTCTCCCACTGCGTCAACTGGCAGGCTCAAGGTGGCAAATCGGGAGCGGTCTTCTACGCCACCGAAGGTGACCCTCAGAAATTCAAAATGGGACCGCCCTTGAACGTCCCTGTGAGCTGTGTAAGGTTGTCGAAGCCTTCTCGCTGGGTCATAGCTAGACGATCTAAATGAGCGAAGAGAGCTTCTGAAACAGGGCTGTCCTTGAGTTTGAAGTTTATTAGGTTCCACTTACTCACTCCCTTTCAGTTGCCACTTTATCCTGGTCGGGAATGCTGGGATTTATACACACATTCTCTTTCACACACACACACACACACCACATGTAGGGGCAAGTTCTGTTAGCCAATCCACGTACTGGCATATTTCTGGGATTCGGAAGGAGGAAACCTGCGAACCTGGAGGAAACTCACACGGACACAGGGAGAACATGCTTGTTAGGATTTATTCATGTTTTTATATATTTGTAGTTAGTATAGTCGTGTAATTTAGCAGCTGGAGTGCTCATTGGCTGAAGTCCTTTTCTTCTCTCCTCAGACGACCGGTTTATTTTGAAGCAGATGCCCAGGCTGGAAGTGCAGTCCTTCCTGGATTTTGCTCCACACTACTTCACGTACATCACTGGTGCAGTTCAACAGAAGGTAGCTACGATTCGGTTTCATTCGGTTTCTCCTCCTCAGCTCATGGCCTGTGAAATGATATCGTTTGCATATTTAGCTGGCGACAAATTTGAGTATATTGAAGGCTGCAGTCCGATTGGCTCCCTAAAGGTCTGTTCTTAAAACTGCCATTTTGATGATGATGTGTATATATATTTGGTATTTGAACAACAATCTGTTTCTCTTCCCTCTTTCCCACTTCCTGGTCTCAGCGGCCCACAGCACTCGCAAAGATTCTGGGAGTTTACCGTATCGGCTACAAGAACTCGCAGAACAACACGGAGAAGAAGCTCGATCTGCTCGTGATGGAGAACCTCTTCTATGGACGCAAGATGGCGCAGGTGTGTGAAGCCACGGAGCGCGTCCGCTTGTACGCCGATGAAACCGCTCGAGCGATTAATAACTATTGTATTGTCGTCGCCGCGTGTTTTAACCTCATAATGTCTCTCCAGTCAGATAGTCGTGGAATCAGGCTTAGTATCGTGCTCGGAGACTCACCCTGGAATGCTGTCGTTTATACTTCCCCAGGTGTTCGACCTGAAGGGCTCCCTGAGGAACCGGAACGTGAAGACGGAGCAGGGTAAGGAGAGCTGCGAGGTGGTGCTGCTGGACGAGAACCTGCTCAAGCTGGTGCACGATAATCCGCTCTACATCCGATCGCACTGCAAGGCCATCCTGCGTGCAGCCATCCACAGCGACGCCTACTTCCTGTCCAGCCACCTGATCATCGACTATTCGCTGCTGGTGGGCCGTGACGACGCCTCTGACCAGCTCGTCGTGGGGATTATTGGTACGTCGTCAGAGCAACACGGCGTTTGTGTTTGTGTGTTTTCTCCAACGTGAGAAGTTCTTTACGTATGCAGCGTGTCCTGTTCTGTTTCTAGATTACATCCGGACATTCACGTGGGATAAAAAGCTTGAGATGGTGGTCAAGTCTACAGGAATTCTCGGCGGGCAAGGTTAGAGTTCTGTAGGAAGTGCAAATGATGGTATTTTTTTCTTCCTCGACTCCCAGAGAACATTCCAGCCCAATATATCATTTTATTTATTTATTGAATTATTTATAAGCTAATGTTGTTTCAGTCTGGGTCTGACCTTTTATGACCACATCTAGCTGTCGTGTTTAGAATCTTTAAGCACTTCCAACCACCATGAAACGAAGGACTGGGAGCCCGCAGGTTAAATTCTCACTTTTTTTTTTTATCATCAGGCATCTTAGTTTTCTCTAAACAAATTCATTATCTAGTAATGTGAGCGTATCACGATGTATTAGAGATCGGCCGAGAGATACCGAGAACTAAGTCGGGCGGTACCTGCCTCTATATGTATATTTTTTTTAATTGATCCTGAATGGAAAATATAGCACTCGAAGTAAAATATTGCTTAATTTTATTCCACAAATAAACAGTACTGCTGCACTTTTTCAATATCTATTAACTATTAATAAATATTAAATAAGTAAATAAAAGATAAACATCCAAAATGAACTAAAAAAATGAACACTTTAAATAACAGATAAAAGCAGAGACATCCAAAATTAATAAAAAAAAATAAACACTTCAAATAACACAATAAAATTGGTCAATGATAAGTTTTTATTTAGCCTCTAGAGGCCGCTCTCGTGCTGGATCACGACCACGAGCGGACCTCTGTCATCCAAATCCGATCGATCAGTCGAGCTCTTATGTTTGACGCAAACATCCTGGTTCATCAGGGGTACTCGATATTAATATAATTATAAATATTATACATTACATTACCTCTCATTTTATTTACATTGCAAGAAAAGCGCAGTGTCTAAATGTAATTCTCATATATATATATTACACACACACACACACACACACCTCCACTACATGGTAATCGTTCCAGCATCCATGCTTGACATGTGCTGTGTGCTCTTACTGCCCCACAGGTAAAATGCCCACGGTCGTTTCTCCGGAGCTGTACCGTGCCCGCTTCTGTGAAGCCATGGACAAGTACTTCCTTATGGTTCCTGACCACTGGACTGGACTGGGCGTGAACTGCTGAGTGCTGGAACCGCACCAGATGCTACATTAGACAATCCACGCAGACTGGAAACCATTTGCACACGGCGAAATGCCGCGCAGTACACATTTCAGTTTAAATGCCTAGATAAAAGGTCACCGGGTTTCAGAACGACCCTTAAAGGACAGTTGCACTGAAATGAATTAACAAGCGACATACCTGTAACGGTATTTATATACATATTAATAATCGAAACGACGGATAATGTAAAACTTTCGTAAATGTACAGAGATTATGTAATTAAAGATTATTAACCCTGGTCGGGTCTTTACTGGAACGCATTTTACGTATTGCCGCTTTAATCGGAGCACCTTGATGATCTACTTGTTTTGAGAAGATCTTTTACAACTGGAGATAATGTTTTAACTATTTCTAGGGAGATTCGATGAATATTACGGACACATGTGATGGCGTTTTAAAAGATATAGTTGAATATACATTGGCATTCAGCATCATCACTGCTGCTATACCTGATGCACTCATAACAGCATCCTACTACTAATCATCCTAATAATATCTGACCACTGGTGGTCCCTTTCCACTGAAAAAAAAAATTCTGCATAGCAACAGACAGGCTACCCCAGCTAAAACATAAGAGTGCTGGACTGGACGTAATTCAGAATAAATGTCGAATGGCTTGGTTTGAGTATTTCAGAAAGTGCTGATCTCCTGCGATGTTCACACACGGGTGCGGAAATGCCTCGATGATCGGAAGAGAGGTTCCGAGGAAAATGGCCAGATCGGTCCGAGCAGCCAGTCATCAATCTTTACAACCGTCCATTTAAGTCCATTTCACTTCCAGGTTGTAACACGACGATATGTGGAAAAGTTCAAGAGGGGTGTGAATACTTACGCAAGGCACTGCAAGGCGACCGGCACGTCAGCGTCAGGTCGACGTGATGAAATAACTTTGCGTCTGTCTGTGAATGCACGTAACTCTCCTTCGGATAAAAGCATCCTTAAAGTGCTCCGGTGCATGGTGGAGGACACGGACGGGGGGATGGGGGGGCAGAAAGAATGGCACGACACACAACGTTTTATAAGGATACGATTTATAGAAAAGAAAAAAAAGAACGTTCAGCCGACCAACAGCATTTCATTTCATACTGCATGAGGAACATGTGGCGCACGATAGGATTGTCATGATTGGCAAAGCGTAGTCTTAGTCTGGCATAATACTGATCGATTTCACTTCTGGGCATCAATGAACTCGCTACGTATCCAAGCCTTATGGAGAAAACCAGTTCATGTGCTTTTGGTACACAACGTGTGTGTGTGTGTGTGTGTGTGTGTGGGGATCGATTCTTATGAAGCAAAATACAGAACGTGCTAGCCAACATTGTCAGATGTATTACACACACACACACACACACACACACACACACACACATGCAGATCTCAGTATAGTGGAAACACAAGTACAGTAAGAATCAATCACCCAAGAATGCATTAAATCCCCTTTTCACATTTTCAAAAACAAAACAAGGCACTGGACAAGCTTCAGAAACTGGCACATTGTGGACGAATGATTAGGATGTTGGGGCGGAAAATTCCAAACTAGTTTTTTTTCTCAATTTTTACTTTTGGTCATATAATCATATCCTACTCGATCATCTCTTTTGGACGATTCCATCGGTCGAATTTCTCTACCAACCACCGAAGGCTAAAAATTTAGCACCATCTGATCCAATTCGAGAAACTGGTTCAGATTAATAAAAAAGGAAAAAATTCGCACGAACAATCGAAAGGTGAACGAATACGACGTTCCGCCGGAAAAGCCTCGGACTCGAGAACGAAATCCGAAGAGGAACGCTACTCCGAAGACCGGGTCGGTTCTTCGCACGCCTCTCTTCCTCCTGATCTCTCTTCCGGCGCGGACGAATCATAGTACCGTGTTCGTTTTTATTCTTTATTCGTCATAAACGCGCCTCAGACACGAGCGTGTTGCGGCTGTACTCGCCCGGCCCTGCGGAATTACTTTCATCTTAATACTGTCAGTGTAAACGGTTGTTAAAGTGACGGAGGAACACTCCCCGAGGTTTAGATATACACCTTCGTTAGGTTACGTTCTGTATCGTAAGAAGACTGTTCAGGACCGTTTGGTCATCGTATCTATCGAGTGGAATTTCATTTACACACGTGAATCTCGCTCTAGATGGCGAATGTGCTTGCACGGTTCAAGTCCGACTTTTTTCTTTTAAAAACATTATATATATCTATATAAATCAGTCCCAATCAGTCTGTGGCAGTAGTTTATAATTCCCTGTTTGGCTAAAAACAATGTCCTTGGTCCTTAATCCGAAGTAAAAGGACTACACGAGGACCGGTTAGTGAGGACCTGTTAATGAGGACCTGTTAATGAGAACTGTTTAGTAAACAACATACCAAAGCTTGACGTTGTGCTTCTCTGGGGTTTGAGTATATACGGCGTACCCTCAGTGGGGTTGTGCCGAGTCGACATTTGGCAAATTTATCCACGAACTAATATTACGAAAACATTACACGCATCAGGTAGGTTAAAAGGAATGAGAAAATGGCTTGTCAAAAGTCTCTGCGTAATCACAGTTACACAGGAAGTGTACCGAGGTTGTCGCGAAAGGCTGGTTTATGCTCGTCACGCCAACGAGCTCTTACTTTAGCGTCCTACTTTACCGTCCATCGATAAGAGCTGCTCGTATCCTAGGTGAAGTTTTCCGTGAGCTTTCGTGATCTTCGTCCTCGTGCGGCTACACGAAGCATAGACCAGCCTTCGGCGTTTTTCGATTTCCTCCACGCGTGGAAACGGAGGGATGTTCGTACGGCTTCCGGGAAGTCCGCGGGTTTAAGTGCTCGTGAGAACTCTAGAGGTGGAATGGTGGTATTACGACTCCAGAAATGGGCAGAGGTCAGAAGGTCTCCGAGTCGGAGTCGTTCTCGGTGGTCGCGCCCTCGCTGGACGGGTCGGAAGGATCCCTGGGCCTGCGTGGAGCCTGACAGCCCTTGGCTTGGCAAGGAAGAGATCTCAACAGGGTGCCTGGAGAGGGAGCGTCGGAGCTGCAAGGGGAGCAAAAAGGCATCATGGTAGCCAGAATGAGAGCCAGGCACTCGACAGTCTCCTTGCTAGGAGCGCAAGCCAGAGCAGGAGTGAGACCTGAAGAAGGGAGAGAGACAGGGAGGACAGCCAGGAAGGATGACACGGAGGGACGGGGAGGCGATGGGACGTAATACGGTGCGTGGGAGAG
>CM022758.1:33262034-33377034 GCA_012411365.1 Ameiurus melas | reverse complement strand
CAATCCCGACTCGAACTATCCCAACTCCGACTATCCCGATCCCGACTATCCCGATCCAGACTCCAACTATCCCAACTGGAACTATTCTGACTCGAACCATCCCAACTCCAACTATCCCAATCCCGACTCGAACTATCCCGATCCCGACTATCCCGATCCCGACTATCCCGATCCCGACTCCAACTACCCCAACTGGAACTATTCTGACTCGAACCATTCCAACTCGATCGCAATCCCGACTTGAAATATCCCGACTCGTACTAATCCTATCCCGACTCGTACTATCCCGACTCTAACTTTCTCAAATTTTCCAACTATGGTGGGTTTTTTTTACGTATTCTATCGTAAGCGTGATGGTGAAGTTATTTGACCGTGCTGTAGTTCGTTTATCTATATAGCCTACCTTCAGCTTTTTACTTCTGGAGATTGTATTTACGCGTCAAAATTCATAAAAGTTCTGTTCCTTTGTGAAGATTATAACTTGATGAACAAAACGTGTAAGAATCATAAACGTTTGTTGGCCACAGAGCTTATTTTCTGCAATAGTCCTAAAAAAATAAATAAAGGAAGAATCCTATTGGGAACCGGGGTGACGTTAAATTCCGGCTTGGCCGACAAAAATACGTCATCATCCCTGCAGCGCTCTACATCCACTATCTGGCAATAATAATAGTAATAATAATAATAATAATAATAATAATAATAAAATAAAAAGCTCACTGGGGAATTTCATCTCCATAGACAGCTCAATTCTACATTCACAATTTAAAAAAAAAAAAAAATAGAAATATACTGATGGAATAGAGTAGTGTTGTTTCACATTGGAAAAAAAATAATAATAAAAATAAACACATGCAAACAAAAGACAAGGTTGGTATCTTTCTCCCGACCCACCCAATTTCGTGCCTTATCTTATCTACAGCCATCGGGAAGCGTGCAGACTGAAACAACTCTGCATGTGATAATGAGTCACTCACTGTCCCTGAGAATCAGCTGCGTCCACCAGATCTGCGCTGTCCGAGTCTTCCAGCAGGAGGCGCACACACGCTGTATGGCCATTCATCACTGAGAGATACAGATCCATTCATCGAGTTATTCATTAACATCACTCATTAGTAATAATTTTTCACCCTCACACACGGCACTGTACCTGCAAGGTGTACGGGTGTGCGTCTGCGGACCGTGTCTTTACAGTGTGCCGAAGCGCCGTGGTTCAGCAGCGTCAGAGCACAGTCAGTGTGACCCCTGAGGGCGGCGAAGGCGAGAGCGGTGCGGCCCACCTCGTCACCCTGATCCACATCGCAGTGGCCCTGTAGCAGCACCTCCAGAGACTGTGCATGGCCATGGTACGCCTGTGACACACAAACACACACACACACACACTGAGTACTCGTTGCGTACAACACGAACCAGATCCCTTCTGCACAGACAGCAACACCGAACAAAACGACACGGCTCCCCCATTTCCACGGACATGCCTGGGCTCCAAAACCAGCAGCAATGTCCTTTAAATGTGAACAGCTCTACTAATCATCACTCGTGTGAATTACTTAAGGTGCAGGAGACGCGGTCACGGGGACGCGATGGCCCCACCCACAAAATCCACCGCCGCTGCATCCTCGAGCTTCGTCGACCACGTGATCGGGAATGACCGAGTAGTCTTTCGTAGTACAAACAAAGGCTTCTCCACTAAGTATTAAATACATTTCACTTAGCGTGTTCAGTACTTTTTTCCCCCGTGTCGTTCCACTTTATTACATACTCATACCCATTCCCCCCCACTGTAAATTGACAGAAATGTACACGGTACGGGTGTTGCGCAATCAAGCCCACGCCCTAGTCCTGGGTGTTGACCTGGCTGACGTTACGCATGGCGACGGGTTTGTTTGCGACGAGTATAAAGAGTGCAAGCGTGACTCACGGCTAGATGTAGTGGACTCCGGGTGCTGAGGCAGTCCTTGCCTTCGTCCTCATTTCGCTCCTCTCGATCCAGAAGCTTCACAGAAGAAAAAAAACAAAAACAAAACAAAACTTCAGTCAATGTTCAATAAATACTCCGAAAGGAAAAAGGAGTTCCTGACCAAAAAAAATTTAAAATAAAGGACTAGTGTCTTGTATAGACGCCAGGTAAGAGTGTGATAGATTTAACATGACGTTCAACACATAATCCAACTACGCATGGGGACTACAAGACCCTGGATCATCTCTGTGTGTGTGTGTGTGTGTGTGTGTGTGTGTGTGTGTGTGTGTGTGTGTGCGCGTCTCACCAGCTCCAGGCAGCGTCTGTGACCGTAGGCAGCAGCGTAGTGGACGGCGGTGTAACCCTGTTTGTCCTTCAGTGAGGCAGGGGCACCACTCGTCAACAAGAACTCAAGGCACCTACACACACACACACACACACACACACACACACACACACAGCTCAGTTAACACCACCAGTCTCGGCTTAGGGTCTTTAATAAAAACGTAGGTAAAGCGCACTTACAGAGCCGCCTCTTTCTCTTTCTCTGCTTGCACTCCAGGGCTCTCTGGCTCCAGGGCTACACGTCGCCTTCAGAAAAACACACACACACACACACACACACACACACACACACACACACACACACACACACACACACACACACACACACACACACACACACACACTTAGTCCTTTATACTTTAAGCGAGTGGTCTTCTGAGCAGGACCTTCAAGCTCCAAACCTGTAACTATTCGGTGGGGCATCTCTACCCAGTCATATTGACTAATTAACAGCAGGCCTAATCGTTTCACAGCCTCTGTCTGACGTCACAGCAGCGACTCTGAACCGTCGACTAGGGACTTAAAAATATCCCAGGGTTGCCATGGCGACATGAACAGAGCGGTAATACTGTACCAATCCTCACTAAAGCTCCACTTGGGGATGGACGATGACGGAAGACGTAGTTGTGACAAACACCCGCTGTTATTACTACACATCACTTACAGTTCTATCGTGTCTATCGCGCTCTTATCGTGAACGTCCGGATGTTCCGCCGTGGTTTTGCCGACGGAGCCTTGGGGCTATGCAAATGCTGGAGCTCTGCTAGGCAAACTAGAAAAACTCGAAAAACCTGCGCCGGTTTGGTTTGGGGTAAGCAGCGTGGAAGGAAAACATGCCAGAGTGTAGATGTGTACCTCCTGTCCAGGTCAGAGGCAGCAGCGTAGTGCAGGGCAGAGCGCCCCCACTGGTCAGTGGTATCAATACAGGTACCGCAGGACACCAGAGTCTCTAAGCACTGAAAATGACGACTCGCAGCTGCATAGTGGAGGGGAGTCCTGTGATCAAGCGCACACACACAAAAACATGTTGTATTTGGGTCAAAACAAACAGTATGCTTCGTGCAGATGCGGTATGATGGACTGACTGGGCCATAATTCTGCTCTGTAACGCGGACAAAGCCAGCTCTGCTACTCATCTCTGTGTGTGTGTGTGTGTGTGTGTGTGTATATTATTTACTGACCTGCCATGTTTGTCCGTGCGGTTGTGGTCCGCTCCGCTGCTGAGCAACAGCTTCACACACTCTACATTGCTGTAGGAGGAGTTGAATTACAGAATTATGGTAAAAAAAAATAGACATTTTAAATGGTAAATTTAACATGTGACGATAGCATAAACTGGTCAAGCAGAAAGACAAACAAACTCGCAGCCATGTCTTCGTCAACTGACTCTCAATTATTACATCGATCAGACTTTAGACGCAGGTGGATTATTTTTAAATACAAGCATTAACAGGTATTTGCTAGTTCGTAAAACTCCAGATGGTGCGACTGGGAGACATCATCAGTGACGAACGCTGGGTCATAGGGTGTTTCGGGGTCTTAGATCATCAGACATCCATAGCCGGGCGACCCAGTCGGAGGTGATCGGACACCGGCTTGGGAAGTTTGTGGCGGATTTCAAATAGTTTTTTTTTTTACATTGCCTACTAAATGTACTTAAACGCAAAAGTGAAAAGGGAGAAAATTGCATTTATTCATTTCAGAATGAGGAACATTTCCCCAGCTGGTATCGGAGTACAAACTGTATCGATTAGCCTTGCGTTCATTTCACGATTGCATGTAGTATTCCCACGAGTCCAGCGGATTTTTATATTTTAAAAAACCTATTACTTCTACACTTATACTATGGCCTCTACATATATATTATGACCTTAATTAATGACATAATATAAGTGTATAGAGGTCATAATATAAGTGTAGAGGTCATAATATATGTTATGGCCTCTACACTTATATTATGACCTCTATACACTTATATTATGACCTCTAATCTTATATTATGACCTCTACGTTTACATTATGACATCTATATTATCGAGTCAGTACAAAATAAAGAGTAGATTCCCAAACATTCGTTTTCCAGCACAAAATTAAACGTTACAGAAAAATGTTTGTATGTCAGTAAAGAAAGCAGCGTATTACATAAGAGAGTCTTTTCAGACAAAAAAAAAAAAAAAACATGATGAAGGACGCTGGGTTTCGCTGCAAAAATAAGAGGTGAGTGTGACAGTCAAAGTCTCCAGAAGAACCGAGCCTGGTTCTGCAAGACGCTCAACAACACTCACACCTCATTTCCTCATAAATAAAACTGCACTAATTCTACCGGACACGACTATTTTTTTTTTTTTAAATCACACCAAGTATTCAATTTGTTTCATTTATTACTGTTCACTCCTCTTTATAGTATTTTTATTCATATAGAAACATTTCACTTCATTCTTTTCGAAGGCATCTTCGCTCTTCAGCGTTTCCTTACACGTACCTGAGACATTTACACAGTACCGGACATCTGTACTAAAGAAAATACGCGACGAATCAGCCTCTCGTAGATTACACACTCAGACAGGCAGAAGGTCTCTGCCGTGTCCTTTCAGACTCAAACGTCCTGCAGAGACACACTCACCCTCCAGCAGCAGCTGCATGGAGACATGTCCTGCCCAGGCTGTCCGGGGTGTCGATCTGGAAGCCTGCACACAGGACCGAGTCATTACTGAGGGTGCAGATTATGCTATACCTCCGCCCTGAGCGAGGATGGAGGCATGAAGGAGGAAGGGCACAGAAGAAAGGAAGTCCCCGACAAAACACGCAGACAGCCACAGAGGCAGACGCCGGGAAGGAAGAGAAAACACAGGGATAGAGAGAGACAAAAAAAAAGTAAGAGAAGTGAGAGAAGGAAAGAGAAGAGAGTGTTAGTGCAGGATGGACACAGACGCAGCGAAAGGGAAAACAGTTTTCTTTAAATAACAAAAGCGTATGCACGGATGGCAGAGACGACAACACGGCAGCTAATGAAGCATCCAAGTCTGTCTTCGGGGATTCGTACTTCTAACTCTAAATCTATAAAGATGAGCAGCTCAAGCCCACGCCGAACACGATCACGATCACTCAAAACACGACAGGAAACGATCACGGCTCGAGCACGCGAGAAACATCACGTGACAGCCACGCCAAAACCACGTATTCGCCTATCGTAGGAATCAAAAGCCTGAAGTGGCGCCCCTAGGGTCTACAGCTCGGCTGCTGTACACCGAAATGCCCTCGTGAAGGAGTGGAGATCGATGAGAACCGCCGGTTTCGTTTACGCAGATCGTATACGGGCAGTCCGCCGCATGGCACTGAGAATATTAAAGCGACGGACGGCGCTGAACTTAAAGCGGCCGTTTGTAATTCTGACCACCTTCTCACGCTTCGGAGCAAAATCGCAAACACAATGGAAACACTGGGTGTAGGATCGGTCAGGGGTGGAGGCAAACCAATCTTACGCAGGTATTACGGGTTCGCCTTTCAGCGAAAGGAGCTGATCAGCCAAGAGCAGAGCGCGTTTCTGGGCCGGAAAACAAATCGCAAACCGGCAGGAAACTATACGCGGTGTTATGAAGCAGTTTCCTAAGGTGTCGTCTAGAAACCGTTTCGAAACATTATGGCCCGCAGCTCATTTCCGAACACGAGCAGTGCTGCGACGTGTTTATGCTGCGTTAGGTCTCCACGAGCAGAAGGTACCTGAGGAGAGAAGTTTCCGGCAGCAGTCAGCATGAGCGTTGAGAACTGCCAGGTGCAGGGGAAACATCCCATGGATTCCTCTTCTAGAGATGGAGAAAGAGAGACTTTAGAAGTGTTGTCCGATAGAAATGTGTACTAATCTCCGGTTATGAAAGCACACACACACACACACACACACACCTGGTGCAGTCAGCCCCACTGGTGATTAAGGTGTTGATGAGGAGTTCGTGACCATAACGAGCGGCGATGTGTAACGGAGTGTTGCCATCCTTGTCCACGCAGTCTATCTCTCCGCCTGTCATTACAAACGTACCAACGCTTCTTTTAGACTTGACCTCGTGCGTACGAATACATGCGTGGACCCTCACATTTTAGTTCACAGGTAACTCTTAAAGCTCTCACCGTTCTGAATGAGAGTCTGCGAGCGAGTAAAGCGCCCATGCACCGCGGTCATATGCAGAGGACTCTTCCCATCTCGGCTCTGAAAAGAGAACAACGTCGACGTCTCAGACAGGCCACGGAGAGAAACACGTGCGAGATGTGGAGAAGAGAGCGAAGAGATCACCTGCACGTTGACGTCCGCGCCGTTGTTCACCAGGAACTCGAGGCAGAGGGCGCCGTGTGTGGACGCGGCGGCGAAGTGGAGAGGGGTGAAGCCTTTGTTGTTGGGCTGACTCACGTTAGCACCGTGGTCGATCAGCTCACTCACCACGGAATCCTGACCGTTAACGCACGCCACGTGCAGAGCCGTGTTCCCGAACGCGTTGGCTTCGTCGATCTGTCGGAGAGAACGTCACGCCAGTGAGAAGTCGGGAACGCTTCCGTGTTACGCGGTGTGAGCAAGTGGACGTAAGCGTGTGTGCGATTACCTCCACGGACAGGCTGAGCAGGTGTTTAACCACAGCAATCTGTCCCTTAGAGGCGGCAGCATGAAGAGGTGTGTATCCTCTCTTGTCCTTACAGCTGACCTCCGCTCCCTGCTCCACCAGCAGACGCACCACATCTAAGTTACCTGCAGAGGGCAGAATAGAGCAACGTCTTTCCTTCCGACTTGGATGGCGTTCGGATCGTCACTTACTCGAACCGCGGCTGCTACGTTTCAAAACGGCAGTGTTATTTGTGTATAAAATGTCCGAGTGGTCGATTCTGCTTCCCGTCTCACCCGCGTATGCCGCCCAGTGAAGAGCACGGCTGTCCTTCTTGTCGAAGGCGTTAATATTGGCGCCCTTTGCCAGCAGCAGATTGACCATCTACAGAAGAAACAAAGAAATTCAGAGATGGAAAGATGGCGAGGAAAAAAAAAAAAAAAAAAAAGCAGGACCATGCCAGTCACAGCGGGTTACAGTCTGAGTCAGGCGTGCGTCAGTTGGTGTGTGTCTCACTTTATATAACATCCTTTTAAATGCAATTCAGGATGACAGCTCCACCAAAACCAGTGCCTGAAGCCAGTGTAGGAAGCGAGCGGGAAAGTGAGTCAGAACTGAAGGCAGTTCTGAAGTGCGTCTCAACCCACAGCTGGACAAATCTACGAACGAGGTTGGATGGAGGAACGTGAGACGTTCCTAAAATTTTCTTGACTTGAATAGAAAATTGCACACATCTGCGCTCACTTCTTTTCACAAAGCGTGATAGGTACCATAAATCTACACGAATATCGTTCACAGGGAGATCACAGGGTGTCTGTCGTACCTGGGTGTGTCCGTTGAGGGCGGCGTGGTGCAGGGCGGTCCGACCGCCGCGGTCCGACACGTTTACGCTGCTCAACATCGGGATGATGAGCTCGGCACAACGCAGAGCCTTATTGGCGGCGGCCACGTGAAGAGGCGTCTGCCAGTTCTTGTCACGTGCGTTCACGTCGGCCGAGTGACGGATGAGTATGAGCACTGCCTCCTAGACACAAAAGGAAGCGGGTGTGAAGAAGGATCTGTGCAGGGTGTATAGCAGACACGCTCGCGCTGAGCTCCCGTATCTACAGGCGTATAACCAGAGAGGCATTTCTAGGCACGTTCAAGTTTTTGTATCTTGTCTTGTGGGACGTGTGTTACTAATTCCTGTGGCAGGTTATGAAACAGAAACAGGAAGGAACTGATGTTGCTCTAGCCAATGTTTTAACAAAATATATATCCATTTACACGCTGCTGTGAGTTTTCTTCTATTCAATGTTTGTTCTTTTCCCCATCTAGGGTCAGGTGGCAGATTTTTTTCTTTTACGCAACATCATCACGACACATGATAGAGACCGCACCACGTGCTACGATATAAAAAAGCAAAACCAACATTTTACAATATTACTTTTTTTTTTTTATATTAAAACAACCAAAGAGATTCAGTGTGACTGATGACATCATATCGTATTATTCCCATCTTCATATACGTAGTTTTACAGGAAGGTTTTCACTGATCGGACGTTTCATGTGCATGACGAGTGGTTTTTTTTCTAAACTCGCTCGTACGTGTCGCTATGGTGCGGAAAGAAAGAATCTCGCTATCTGGCTGATCTGGTGACAGTTCCTGTTGTCCCAGTTTCAGACTGTTATTTCCAGCGAGCTAACAAGATAAGCGCTCATGGCGTGCCTGCGTTACGCTACGCCGCAGCGCCGTCTCCGTGACTCAGTCAGACCTGCACCTCGACGGCCAGTCGCTAAACCCACCTCGCTCCGTGACGCCACGGCCCTGTGAAGAGGAGTCAGCCACATGCTGTCTTTGGCGTTGACCCGGGCTCCTGGAGAAGAGAACGAGACGTGAGGCCGGTTAGACAGAGAGGAAACCGTGCTAAGGTTTCGACACGGCTGCGTCCGATCGGTCATGGATACGATCCATGGCGCCGATTCCGACAGCTCTCCCACCCCCCACCCCGACATGCTTTTAGTTCGACGGAGCAAGAAGAGAGAAGAGGACTCTACCAGAGAGGATGAGCAGCTCGATGATCTCTGCATCACCGAGGAACGCCGCTGCGTGGAGTGGAGTACGCTTCTCTGAGTCCTGGGAGAGAGAGAGAGAGAGAGAGAGAGAGAGAGAGATATCAGGGGATATCAGCCTGAACTGCATAGATCAATCCTTGTCCATCGTAATACCAATACATTTTAAAAGGCTTTTCCCCCATTTCATCCACACCAAAAACACTTGACCGCGATAAACAAAAAGCAGCTTAGCCAGTGAAAATAGTCCAATTGATCGAGTACTTCTTATTAGAAGATGACAATAACCCAAATATGAGCATGTTAATCTTACATTACTCGTGTGACTCATTGTACTGGCATTTCATTTTCATCTTTCTAGAAATAAATGCTTACAATCTGCACAAATAGGTTTCATAATCTTATTATATTTGGTTTATCGTAAATGGTACAAAAGGAAATATTCCACCATCCAAAACGATGGAGGATTGAACTCGACTTTTGTTTGCTCGCGTGTTTCGGTCACTCGTTTGCAACTGAATGGAACTGTAAACGCTGGGCATTTTCGCATGCAACAGGAAGTACTTTATAGCTTTCAGTTTATCACTTCTATTTTTGCTAATGTGTGTCACATCAAACCGTGTAAACATGTTATATTTACATCAATATCGTTATTATACACTGGGGGAAATAACGCATTTTTTTCGGTAAATTTATTTCCAGTGAGGTTGTTCAAATGATATGTTCACCAGACATCGGTATCAACTCAAAAAATCCGGAAATATAAAGAATTCACGACATTAAAGTGCATAAATGAAGTTATTTGGATTAAAGTGGAACGACACGGGAAAAAAGTACTGAAAACTTTAAGTGAAATATATTTAATACTTAGTGGAGAAGCCTTCGTTTGTAATGACCGGCCTCAAGACGCTTCCTGTATGAAGAAATGAATCGGCCGCGGAATTCAGGTGTGATTTTGACCCATTCTTCGACACCATGGTAACGAAAAGCCTTTTTATAGACCATCGACTTACTAACCCAGCTGATATTAATTTGCACAGATAGGGGGTGTGATTACTTACGGATTTCAGCCGGCTCCTTTCCTTGGAGAACTCCTGTTTCTTAGCGTGTTCCGACACTTCTATATATCTGTATATCGCGTTATTTAACAAGTTATCGCATTTTTCGTGCATGCGATAAGACGGCGGATAGCGCGTTCCTCCGAGTTTGAGTAGCAGATCGACAACACTTTTAAACAATAATCCTAATACCGGAATCAAATAAATCTGCACTGATGCGGACCATGGAGTTTGAATTTTTATTATTTTTTTAACTATTAAAGCGGTTGTGAAGAGTTTGAGAACCCCTGGGATCAGGGAACAAGGGACAGTGACATCCCTTTAGTGTTACCACACTATCCAAATCCTCTCCTCTGTTAGAGAAAAGCGTCATCCCTGGGCTGGTGTTAATATACCATGAAGAAATTCCCAGGAGAGCACAAACAAACCAAAACATCCGTTTCGAATCTACAGCGTTAGCGCTGATGAGGGCTGTAAGAGTGTGCAGACTAAATATTGTGTAGAGAGCGACAGTGTCCTGTCTCAGGTGCTCTGGGGGAAAACATATTTCAGCGAGAGAGAGAGAGAGAGAGAAAGAAACTGAATGTGGGCAATGAAGCCACCGGGAAGAGCTGCATACCAGTCCATTGATGTCCTCCGATTTGTAGATGAGCATGCGGATCTCCTCAGGGTCTCCATTGAAGATGGCTTGGACCAGAGCCGGCTGCGGACAAACAAAGCGCACTTCAGTGAGGACGTATACATGCTTTTATGATAGCAACCAGCTAGTGTTCGTTTTTAAATATATTTTTTATATTATATATATATAATATATATATATATATATATATATATATATATATATATATATATATTACACATATATATATATGCATCGGAAATAATTCGTGTAGCTTTAGCTGCCCCTATGAAAGCACAAAGGACTGCTCTTGACCGCTGACACAAAGAACAGGCATTCGTCTTGCGATTCTGGCAGAACACGCCAGCATGAGGGTGATAATCATCAGCCTGCGAAGCTGCGTCCCCATCATGCCTCATGCGTTACGGGAAGTGATATCTTTACTGAAAGGCTCAGGACGCACTCAGGACCACATGACGGTACACCGGTGACCCCATCACCGGCAAAGCTGGAAGCAAAACCTGAACGCACACAAGCACGACTTCTCCTAAATCTCACCGCGGAAACTACAAGCAGGGCAGGACGCCGTTTATCCCTTTATCGTGCTCGATCATACAGGGGAGCTTCCTTAAGAGGAGAGAAAAAAAAAAAGCGGAAATATTCGAACAGAACAGGCCAGTGACTGCGACACTGAAGTAAACCTGCTTGTACGTTCACTTCCTGTCTGTGTCTCCTAGCTGCCACCACCCCCAGAAAGAGAGCAACGCTTCCTGTTGCGTGCTGTCACCTTCTCAGAAAAGATCGAGGGGAAGCTCAGAACGCATTTTCAGTTCCGCTAGAAGGAGGGAGAGAGAGAGAGAGAGAGAGAGAGAGCGCGAGAGAGAGAGAGAGAGAGAGAAAGTAAAATCACACTAATGGCTCCACACTGCCAACAACTGCTTTGGAAAATGTGGTAATGCGGCCTCGTACTGGACAGGGAAGAAAGTCACAAATAAGGCTGCTTCGCTCTCTCATTCTCTCAAACCCTCTGACATCACTCCGTCGTCTGCTCACACTCTTTCATTCACACACAGAGCCACGATATATTCGCTCCACTGAGTGTCACTAGTAAAGATCTTTCAAAACATTCAATGGTACAAAGAACTTTCTGTCCATATTTAACTGTTCCTCACCTGGAGACCCACGGTCCAGTCGTGGATCTGACAGTGTTTCAGAAGAACAACACTTCTCAAAGCACGTATGGAGAGAGAAAGGAAAAAAAAAACCCCAACCACGCCCGTTGTTGGAACATAAACTAGCATGTCTGTTGTAGCAGACCTTCAGTTTACATCAGTTACGTTTGCATTTACGTCAATTAGACAGCTGAAGGCGGCTCATCGGACCGGACACTAGCTACGATGCTAGACACGTCAGGTCAGAAAGGCTTTCACAGACACGATTTAGGAATTGATGCGAAACTGATGACTGTCAACAAGGAAGACGAACGAGCAGAGGACGACGCGTTCGTTCCCCGACGTATAAACATAATCGTCAACGGTTTAGCATTAAATACGTAAATACAGTCGGCCGTGTCAGTACCTTATCAGGACCTCTGAAAGCAAGGACTTTGAAGCAACTGGACTTTCGCAAATTTTAAACGAATTGCCCTTTTCAATATGTTGTTATCCTGGCACCCCATCCAGGGTGTACCCCGCCTTGTGCCCCATGCTCCCTGGGATAGGCTCCAGGTTCCCGGTGACCCTGAAGAAAGGATAAGCGGTATAGAAGATGGATGGATGGATTAATGGATACATGTTGTTAAAAAAATGCAAAGTAAACGATTAAACATTGGACAACCCAAAAAACCCAAGTTTCCACCAAAGTAGGGCCCTTGACCAAGGCCCTTCACCCTCAACTGCTCGGTTGTATGAATGAGATACATGGATAAGTGCGCCTGCCGTACACGTAAACAGATCTGTAGAGGAGCCGTGAACATTCGAGGCTTGGATTAACACGCCAAAGGATGTCGTGCGGACGGAAGGCCAAGACGCAGAGGAAAAAGATGCGTTTTCAAATTTATCCGGACTGTTAAAGTAGACCCAGTCTTAGGGTTTTTACTATTTATAAATAAAGCAAACGAATGCGTATAATACGTGTAGGAATTGGGTTCACGGTCCACTCCGACTCCATGAGAAATTCCTCGTACGCTCGGTCTATTTGGTGAATTTTGAGACTCCGTTTTTATAGCATCGAAGATGTCTGCACAGAACTGTACCTACACAGAAACAAGATATTTTTAGCTCACCGACATGCCAAAAAAGAAAAGAAAAGAAAAGAAAAAAGAAATACAGTCATATATATCATTGTAGTAATACATAGCAGCACTTCAGTAGGGACTGATTTGCTCCTCATGATCACGTTGGCCTCCATGGAAGTGACCAGCTGTTTGTGCTGAAGCGTGACAGCGCTGTTGTCTGACGAGGCTCTGGAGAACAGGAGCAAGCTTCTAAACAATCGAGGACATACCCCATATCACTCCTTCTAGGCAAAGCAAGTGCTCCAAACACTGAAGCCTTTGTTGACATACACCACACCCCCTCGATCCTTCTACTCAAGAGCCAATGAGTTCCTGTTACCAAATGGGGGAGGGGATAAGGAGGAGTTTCTTTGCTTTTGACAACTCGAGCACCGCAGACCCTTCCTCTGCATAATGCCTTTAACCCAATAATCTGAGCACAGCTGGAGAGAGAGAGACAGAGAGAGAGAGAGAGAGAGAGAGACAGAGATAGAGAGAGAGAGAGAGAGAGAGAGAGAGAGCGAGCGTGCCTGAATATGAATCAGAACTGCGGATACTTCACCGAATTGAAAAAGAGACGCCTTATATGACTCTGTTTTTTCCTCGTGTTTGTCTCCGTCGTCCTCGGAGCAAAAGCAGAAGACAGTGCTGAGGGTTACTGTGCATGTTTACACTGGAGGAATGTCTTTTATATAAATGAAACATGTACATACTAGCAACAAAAGATCACTTTCTAGCCTCGGTGCCTTTAGGGGACATTTCTACATGTGAAAAAAAAAAAATACACTTCACCAAAATGAGACTCTGAACCTTTTTGTGCTGACACATAACAGAAGCTCAAACACTCGCCTCTACATGCTGTCTCTCTCTCCCTCTCTCTCTCAGTGAGAAATCAAACCCACAGAGAGTAGAAGAAAGGGAGACGAGCAAAACGACGCAACAACTTCCTGTCCCTGTTCTCTCCACAGTCAGTTGGAAAATTTGTTTAAATTTGAGTCAGACTATTGCCTCTAGTAGTCCGAATCAACTGCTCGAGATACGCTCGAAAGTTACACGGAAAGTTCCTCTTTCGCTCTGTTAAATCAGCCGTCAACCCAAACGTCAAGTGGAACTGCTTAGCTAGACTAGCTCGACTGGATAAGACAGGTCTAGAAAACCGAGAGCTTTGTTGAATCATTCGATTAGCAAGCCACTTACGCGTTCCACGTCCTTCAAACACTGCGTAATAATCGGCAGGGTGGGACTGCAGAGAAACCATGCTCTTTGAGAAGTACTCTATAATCACAACGTTCATGGTAACAGCTCGGAACACACCTTAAAAGACAATGTCTCGATGTTTTGTACCTCACACCCAATATGACCGACTGCATAACCTGTACACACCCACAGCAGGACGATTCAGAGTCCTGCTGTACGAATAAAGTCAGAAATCCCTGCAAAGAAACCTTCAAGTCAGCGTGAATCTGAACTGCCCTTCAGGCCTTTCTACTACACATGCGCACTACTTAGGGTATTTCATGCTTGGTAGTGTTTTAGATATAAGAGATGTACGGGAAGCTGTAGATCTCTCCGAAGGTTCCGAACCTTAGACTGCCTGTAGGACGTGGTCGGAGTTCGGGTTGCTCTGGACCTGTAGATACAGGCCTGGTTTGAGTATTTCTGTACCTCCTGATCTCCTGGGATTTTCACACCCTAGAGATTACTCAGAATGGTGCAAGAAAGAAAACAAAACAAAAAACAAAAACATCCAGTTCTGCAGACGGAAACGCTTTGAGATCAAGGGAGATTGGTAAGACCTCACAGGAGATTGGTTCGAGCTCACAGGAAGGCTACAGAAACTAGGGTAACCACTCTGCACGGCTGCGGTGAGCAGAAAAGCATCTCAGAACGCGCAACATGCCGACCCTCGAGGCGGACGGGCTACAACAGCAGAAGACCACGTCGGGTTCCTCTTCTGTCAGACGAGAACAGAAAGCAGAGGCGGCAGCGGGCAGTTGATTGTCGCTTAAACCGTTTAAGATGCATCCATGATGTAAAATAACTGAAACGAAAACATCACTGCATTATCTGAAACTTGGCAACGTTAGTGAAAGCTTTATTGTCGCTTCACCCACTCTGCATGCCACGTCTTACATCCCTGAAGAGCATGTTTCATGAGATATAGATATAGATATATATATATGTACATGTATGTATGTATGTATGTATGTATGTATCTCCTAAGAAAATCTTCACATTCATTCTAACATCATCCAAAGCTGAGACTGCTGGTTTGGGTTTTTTTTTTTTTTTTTTTACCAGGTATGCGAATTTACACATAGTTAAATACACAACGCCTAATTTGCATGATGTCGTCCATTTTTTTTTTGGTTCAGGTTCTTCTAGCTGCTTGTGAAAACATCAGCCACACAAAGCGCCAAAAGATCTAGTGATATCAACGGTTGAGGGAAAAAAAAGAAAGAAAAAAAGAAAACCACCCTCGAGTCACCCCGGTAGAGTCCAGGCCTTAACGTCTTTCAAGATTTACGATGACTTCGTCGTCGTCGTCGTCACCCTGATACCCGATCAAGACCTTTCTAACGTCGAACGTGTACCGGTCCTGTGGTTATAGACGGACAAATCGAATCGTGCTGTAGAACCCATACACTCTGAACACGATCATCAGCTGGCACAGACAGCTTAACACAGCACACCGGTGCATTTTGGGTAATCCATGCTTGCTCAGCTAAAATATTTTTTAAATAAATAAAAAAAAGAAGTGCATTAACAGGGAAAGACTTCAGGGTACATTCGTCTACTGATAATGGAATTCAAATTATTATTATTTTTTTTTTTTAATAAAACCAGATATAATGAGACCCTCTGTACAGAGTACATCTGTAGCTTGTATAGTATTATTCATCTTTCGCCTGGGAAGAAGCATGCCATGTGATGTAAAGCTTTAAAAAAGTCGAACCATGCATAATAAATGATTTTTAAAAAGGGTATAAGATATAGATCTTACAAAAGATATACCATGTAGATCTCAGAGTGTATATGATATGAAACAGATCCTAAAGCTAGTGAACAGTGGAAGCATGAGAACATTATTATTATTATTATTATTATTATTATTATTTATATTGATATTATTATTATTGACATTGTCATTGCTATTGATATTATTATTATTATTATTATTATTATTGACATTATTATTATTATTATTATTGCTATTGATATTATTATTATTATTATTATTTATTTATTTATTTATTATTGTTATAACTAGAAGAAATACTCAAAGCATATTTATTTCTTTTCCGACCCAGACAGAACAATGTTACCTTGCTGCATGCCTGTGGAAGTATTTCAGGTATTTGAGAGACACACCTGATCGGCGAGTTTCAGCACCGCCATGTCGCAGTCACCTGAAGAGCTTCATCCGAACACTGATGATAAACCCCGGCTCGGTGTCAGGCGCTAAACCTCCAGAGCGGATGCAGAGCGGATGGTCGGGGCCCGGGGCTCGATGGCGGCCCTGGCCGGTTGATGAGTCGCTAGCTCCGGCCAGAGAGCGGAGCAGGACCCGGGCTCCAGGGGATGGACGCAGGGATGCAAGACGCTGCTGGAAGCGCTGGAAACTATCCGCATGTGCAGCGGGGCTCAGGGAGAGCGGAAGGTCTCGGGTCGGGTGTGTTTCCGCTGCACATCTTCCTGTATGTTATATATGATCGGATGCTCTCAGAAAACAGGAAGTCAACGATTTCTCTCTCTCTCTCTCCTCCTCCTCCTCTGCTCAGCTTTTTTCAGCCATACTCCAGCAAGCCCCACCTCCTGCACAACGATTGGCTAATATTCCACGAACAACTAGCCAATCAGATATAAGGAGACTGGACCCGTGGGGGGCGGGGGGTATGGATACTGGTTTAAAACCATCTCTCGGTAATGATGTGAGGAAACGCTGACTGAAAATATTAATAAAAATACATGAGTAAATAAATAAATAGAATATGGGATAAAAGAGTTTGTGTTTTTGAAAATGAATTATAAATGATATTATTAATGATTTTATAATGAATTCATGCTGAATGTGTCAATGTTTGGTAGATCAGTGGTTGACCTTCACACTCCAACTGGTACCGAGGCCCAACCTGGTGTATGAGGAGTGTTTGAGTCGTATTAACTCGCCTTTCTTAGTTTTCCACGAATAAAGATGCTTATATATCTTTATACACTTTATATAGACAGTTGCGACTGAAAAACAGGAAGTGCAAAAAGCAGGCTGTAATGAAATCCAAATCTCTTCCTCTTTTACCAGCAGAGCAGTGCCAGCTGTGAAGACCTGTTTATAATATTCCATCGTATAAACCCGAGACTTGATCTGAAACACATCCGTCCATCGTCTATACCGCTTATCGTTCAGGGTCACGGGGAAAGTGGAGCCTAACCCAGGGAGGATCGGTCGGTACGAGGTGGGGTACAGACTGGACGGGGTACTAATCCATCGCAGGGCCCCATTTTTTTCTTTTAAAAAAACCAACCACAAAAAACACTTTACTTCCCATGTGATTTTTTTTTTTAGGGCAGCGATGAGTTACACCCCCAATTTTATAACTATAAGGTCAGGGAGAACGTCATAAACTCCATACAGTCAGTATGTTGAGCTCAGTATCAAACCAGGGACCCTGAAGCTGTTAAGTTACACCTCTACGTTACATTCACCACCCTGTACATTAGCCTGAAGTGCCACTGGGGAACAAAATCGGTTATTCATGATATTAAACAGTAGCTATGTTTGGGATGCAGAGTTAACATGCAAAGATTAAACCTTAACCAAAGCTTACAGCGTCCTGGCTAAATATTCACCCCGTTTGAAGTTCCAACCTGGATGTGAAATGGACTTAGTTGAGATTATCCGATGTCATGACTAGGCCATAATATCGATTGTTAGGATTGAGTTCTGTCCATGTTTTGGTGAGTCTGTGCACACTGTAGACTCAGATTCCATGGCTGATAGAAGCAGAACCTGATCTGGGTCTTCTGCCCATCCACCAACCTTAAGGTACGACATCATGTGCATTCTGAGATGCTTTTCTCTTCTCTTACATAGTTGTAAAGAGTGGTTGAGTTATCATAACCTTCCTAACGAGCCAAAGCTTGTGACCCGTGTGTGCAGGATTTTCTGCATTTAGCTGCTATGGCATAAATTGGCTGATTGCTTGAATGACCTAGTAGTGGCTGGTGAGCATGTATTTGATATTATACAGATATTCTATTATTCAAAATAACACCGATTACTGATCTCAGCAGACTATTTACACGTTAGGTGTAAATTCCATTCTGGTAGAAATAGGTTTAACAGGGTGGAGCGTAACGGGGTGGAAATATGTGAGAGGTTATTAAAATTAGTCACCGTGGTAGAGTAACGGTTACCCATGAACATCATTTTAAACAGTTTGGAAATGTTTTGCATATTTAAACATTATGAAACGTAATGTAGTGGGTGATTGTGCACAACGTGTTTATGAGTGCAACTGGCACGACTACGTGTGATCTCAGTTCATTCAAGTGTCATATTTGGAGATATATACAGTGCCTTGCGAAAGTATTCGGCCCCCTTGAACTTTTCAACCTTTTGCCACATTTCAGGCTTCAAACATAAAGATATAAAATTAAAATGTTTTGTGAAGAATCACCAACAAGTGGGACACGATTGTGAAGTGGAACGAAATCTATTGGATATTGTAAACTTTTTTAGCAAATAAAAAACTGAAAAGTGGTGCGTGCAAAATTATTCGGCCCCTTTACTTTCAGTGCAGCAAACTCACTCCAGAAGTTCAGCGAGGATCTCTGAATGATCCAATGTTGTCCTAAATGACTGATGGTGATAAATAGAATCCACCTGTGTGTAATCAAGTCTCTGTAGAAATGCACCTGCTCTGTGATAGTCTCAGGGTTCTGTTGAAAGCGCAGAGAGCATTATGAAGACCAAGGAACACACCAGGCAGGTCCGTAATACTGTTGTGGAGAAGTTTAAAGCCGGAATTGGATACAAAAAGATTTCCCAAGCTTTAAACATCCCAAGGAGCACTGTGCAAGCGATCATTTTGAAATGGAAGGAGTATCAGACCACTGCAAATCTACCAAGACCTGGCCGTCCCTCTAAACTTTCAGCTCAGACAAGGAGAAGACTGATCAGAGATGCAGCCAAGAGGCCCATGATCACTCTGGATGAACTGCAGAGAACTACAGCTGAGGTGGGAGAGTCTGTCCATAGGACAACAATCAGTCGTACACTGCACAAATCTGGCCTTTATGGAAGAATGGCAAGAAGAAAGCCATTTCTCAAAGATATCCATAAAAAGTCTCGTCTAAAGTTTGCCACAAGCCGCCTGGGAGACACACCAAACATGTGGAAGAAGGTGCTCTGGTCAGATGAAACCAAAATCGAAATCGATGAAACTTTTTGCCCACAATGTAAAACGATATGTTTGTCGTAAAAGCAACACAGCTCATCACCCTCAACACACCATGCCCACTGTCAAACATGGTGGTGGCAGCATCATGGTTTGGGCCTGCTTTTCGTCGCAGGGACAGGGAAGATGGTTAAAATTGAGGGGAAGATGGATGCAGCCAAATACAGGACCATTCTGGATGAAAACCTGTTGGAGTCTGCAAAAGACCTGAAACTGGGACGGAGATTTATCTTCCAACAAGACAATGATCCCAAACATACAGCAAAATCTACAAAGGAATGGTTCACAAATAAACGTATCCAGGTGTTAGAATGGCCAAGTCAAAGTCCAGACCTGAATCCAATTGAGAATCTGTGGAAAGAGCTGAAAACTGCTGTTCACAAACGCTCTCCATCCAACCTCACTGAGCTCGAGCTGTTTTGCAAGGAAGAATGGGCAAGAATTTCAGTCTCTCGATGTGCAAAACTGATAGAGACATACCCCAAGCGACTTGCAGCTGTAATCGCAGCAAAAGGTGGCTCTACAAAGTATTAACGCAAGGGGGCCGAATAATTTTGCATGCCCCACTTTTAATTTTTTTATTAAAAAATTTTCAAAAATCCAATAGATTTCGTTCCACTTCACAATTGTGTCCCACTTGTTGGTGATTCTTCACAAAAAATAAAAATTTTATATCTTTATGTCTGAAGCCTGAAATGTGGCAAAAGGTTGAAAAGTTCAAGGGGGCCGAATACTTTCGCAAGGCACTGTATATACATGCACACTCGGGGATCAAAAGTTTGTGGACACCCGATTGGAATGGTTCTCACGATCTTAAAAAGCTTTTGGTCTGTAGGCGTGTTTGAAACGTTTGAAATCGGCGTCGTAGGTCAAAAATATAATCGTGCTGACGTATTGGTTTCTTCTCTCATTAGAAAACGAACATTTTATTTACAAAAATATTCATAAACTCTAAAAAGATGGATTTTTAAAATTCCCATTAGGTCCATTGGTGTTACTCCAGAGTGTCTGACTTTATTATTATAATAAAATGTAGAAAAATAAGAAGTAAATATAAAGATTGAGTGTCTAAACTTTTAACCGGTAGCATATGTTTCATGTTTTTAAAGATAGTCTTTTAATATTGATTAATATTCATTTTGTGTGTGGTTTCCGCTGCACGTTAGTCATTGTGTTTATTCTTTTTAAATTTATTGGTATGATGGTTGCTGTTATGTGTTTATTCCATTGTGTAGCACTCCAAGTGTAAGAAAAACACACGATAAATTAAAAGGTATTATCATTTTTAAAAACGATCATTTGTCTAACCTGCATCGAATTTAAACAGCACAAAAAAAAATCTGCGTTCATTTTCACACAAAATCTCGTCTTCCTTCATCGGCAACATGAACCAATATCGAATGTCGAGTTGTTCACAAGTTTTCGTCTTCTCCTGCCACACCGAACGGTCCATACAACATGAAATACGAGTGGGGTTTCTCCTCCATACAAACACACATGTTCTGTAAGTCCACAGTTGGAGTGAACAGTATGAGAAGCGATCTAAATCCAGTTCACACAGCTGGATATTTTGGTGTTATATGTCTGACAAACCACTTCAGATATTTCTGACTTCAATGCGTAAAGTTACTGGCTGAGGACCGACTTCAGAACCGCTCCCACCTACTGCGGAGAAAAATCCCTGGAGCTACAGTCTAGAATACCGTACTCGGTGCCAACCTTCAACTGTCAACTGAACCACAGGGAATCCAGCTTGTACATAGGGAATGTACTTGACATGTACACCCTGGTTAAGTGTAATCCCTGATTCAGTCACAACATAAACCCACAACAAAGAACTTTTCATACACAAAGTTTATTCAGCCATAACAAGCAATATCCAGTAAGAACAGATGATTGCACAGAAATTATTACACGTAAGAAACTTGTCAAGACTTTCCTTCTAAGGGTTTAACATTTCCTGGCAAATCCGCCGCTACAATTCACTGCGATCGCTTTTATTTTTCGTTAAAAATTACATCGTTCCATTTTCAGTTTTTTTTTTTTTTTACACATTTATTTTATTGAATTTTTTTTTATGGTCGGTACTTTAATTTAAAACAGATTTGCTAACCCCAAGCATGTGTGCGGCAGATGAAGCTGCAAACCAACATAAAGTAAAATGGACCACGTACTATAAACCAAGTCTGTAAGATTAAAAGAAAAAAAAAAAGAAAAAAAAAAAAAAACAAAAAGTGCTCGAGTTTAAACATATTCACAGAAAGTAATCCAGCTCGTAGCGGACGAACGGGTTCTTCTCGTCGTTGTAGACGAGGGGATAATGTGCGATCAGTGCATCCTGGGAGCCAATGTAGATGGAGTTATAAATCTTCCAGTACACATCACGAACTTTCCGCGCAGGATGGAACAAGCCCTGAAAAGAGAGAGGATAGATAGATAGATAGATAAATAAATAGACTAATGGAGTCTCGCGAGTCAATTCTTCCTGTCAAGTTGCTCACGAGCGCTTACCTGCAGGCAATACTGCAACATCCGACACGGTCCGATCGCCACACGGAGTCCCTCGAGGGCTCCCATTACGGCTTGGATGACGTGCGGCGACGTTTCAAAAACGTTCGGCCAAACATAGTTGAGCAAGTGGTTGAGGGAGTCCTCGCACCCGAACCCATACACACCCAGAGACATGTGCTGCACTACAGCGCTGGCCGTCTGCCTATGTACAAGGTCTCTGTGAAGGAAAAAATATTCACAGGTTACGCCGACTGCGATGAGCGAACTGAATAAAAACACCCGTAATACACGACGAGTATACGCGATCTCACCTGTCCATCAGAGCGTCCTCCAATAACGGGGTCACGGCATAGATGTAGTCCTTACCCATTTCTCCGATATATTCGAATAAGAAGGAGAGGGATTTGAGCACACCGTTCTGAACGTTCAGTTCAGGTACACGGTACTCGTTCATCAGAGCTGGGAGTACGGTGAAGGGAGAGCACGTTTCCGCCACGATGGCGATCGCGACGGTCGTACACACTCGGTTTTGACGCTCCTGCACTTTCAAGTTGTTAAGCAGCGTGGCAAGCACGTCGTGAGGTCTAGACAGATCGAGAGGAAAACAGGGGTTAAACAGGGTTATCTTTCCCTCCACGCTGAAATGGAATCGAAGCAATGCAATACGAAAAATAAATAATTTTTTTTTACCCGATCGCCTTGGCGATGTAGCCGAAAGTGTTGACCGTGGCTCGTCGGATCGCCTTCTTGTGAGCTTTCAGCAGCTCCAGCAGTTCGAAACAGATTCGCATCCACTCCCTGGCAGACACGTACTCCGCACCTCTACAAAGAAAGAAAGAAAGAACCAAAAAAAAAAGTGTTACAAAGTAATCTCGAGTTCAATTTTAATTCTTCAAATATACGTACAAAAGGTGAAAATCTGACTGTTACACTACAGGCACTTAGTGTTACATTTATTTAACGTTATTAGCACCACGACTCAACACCGACCTGTCAGCTATTCTGCCCACGAGATCGATGCAGTTCTCTTGCACCTTTTCGTGTCTGTTTTTCAGGATCGGCGTCAGTCGGGGAAGTAAATCCTTAATCGGAGGTGTCATCTTGTGCATACCTGAGAGGAAGGGTAGAAATAGATATTAGGAGGAGTATATAACTGTTCCACAGTCCTAACGGACCATATACTCAGATGACATCGATATATACACACACTCTACCGGTCAAAAGTTTGTGGACACACGGCTGAAATGTTTCTCGTGATATTAAAAGCCTTTTGATCTGAAGGTGTGTGATTAAACGTGTGAAATCGACATTATAGACAAAAACATAACCGTGCCAAAGTCTTCCTTTCTTTCATTAGAAAACGAACATTTTATTTACAAAAAAATCTTTATTTAAAACTGACGACTCGGAGCAAAATATTCCGAAAAGCAGCCAATAAGAGTCCAGCGTCGGTGTTTACTTTAATAAAAAAGCGTGTCTACTTTGAAGATGCTAAAACACTCAATTATTTTGATTTTGTTTTGAATTTATCACCACAACATAATGCCCATAGTACCATGCACTACTCCAGAGTTTATGACTTTTATGCAGGGAAGAAATTAAAACAAATAATGAAGGAACGTGTCTAAACCTTCGACTGTATTGTGCGTATATCCTCTGAGAATTAGACATTCTGCTCGATTTTAATAATTTTTTTTGCTTTTATATTAACATGTTCAGATTCGTCTTCTTTTTCTGGCAAAAAATAAAGAGTAGAATAAAAGAGCGACAAGTACAACTTGATTCCATGTCTGAAGAATTGAGATCAAAGGCCGGTTCGTTTTTTTAGCTCTCTTCGGCTGTCTGTACCCAAATGACTTATGCATCCTAATCAGTAACTTAATTATAACCAACTGCCAAATAGGACACACACATGCGTATCTAACCCCAAAGCCACAAGCTAATTCTATAGGATAATGACATACCAATGACATTAACAATAGCTTTAAGTGCTCCAAGGATGCTTCCAAGAACTTCAGGGTATTCCTCTCCCAGGTACTCATACAGCACTACACCCAAATGACCCATGAGCTTCTCCTGGAAGACAATAAGACAGCGATACATGATCGGTTAAGCCAGAGAACAGGATTTTATCATGAATATGGTCAGGAAGGGGAGATTGTGGGGGTAAAACCAATGATTTCTCGCTCACCTCTTGACAGGTCTTCATAACCACAGCCGTGCGAGAAATGAGGTCGGCGGCCTGCTGACGGACTTTGGCCGACTTGTTATTTAGACGCCACAGAACGGTACCGCAGATCTGAGGCAGGTAGGGCTTAACTCGCTTGCCCAGGGCATTCACTACTGTTCCGAAACCGTTCAGCATCACAGAGTCCTGGTGGAACAAATCCATATCACCACAGAGTCAAATACAGACCAGCTGTTCCAAAAAAAAGAAGAAAAAAAACCCCCAAAAAACAACTAAGATATTTCTACCCTCTGTAACTCACCTCAGTGGTCTGTTCTTGGAAAGCATACAAGATGCCATCAATAAGCTGCTCCTCCAGTTTGTGGTCGATGTCTGCTGCTCCCAGGTTACCCATGATCTTCTCTATCGTCTCCATCACCATCTTCCTGTACTGCTCAGCTTCATCCTTCAAGTCGTCCACGATCCTCGAGATGATTTCTGCTGCACCAACTTTGTTGGCCAGCTCAACCGTAGTATCTACCAACTACGGGAAAGAGGGGGGGGGGTGTACCAAAGCGTGAATATACAAGAGCCATGAGGCACTGCTGGAAAAGCTGAACAAGTTCATTCGATAACCTCTTCAGAAACTTTCAGCCTACCTGTCTATAGTTACGTCTGTCCAAGGCCATACGGTGCTGCCAGAAGTGTTTAAAGAAAGGCGGCAGGATCTCGGTTTTGATGTAGTTAGCCTCCACACCGTCTGTTCCACAGCACTGCTTCACCACCTGAACGGAAAAAAAAAAATATGATGCAAAAGGTTCTGCAATGCGAAATGCACTAAAAATATTAGTTATGCTCCATCATCATAAACGATTATTATTTCTCCTAACCTTCAGGACAATTTTCTTCATTTCCTCATCCGGAGATTGGAACTCTCGAATGAGGATAAGCATCACCTCCCTCGTGTAGTAGTTGGCGTACTCGGCATCCATGAGAGGAATCAGGTATCCGATGGCTTTTAAGAAAGCAGCCAGACCCTGAAGAAATGCAAACACATATCCTTTACTCCTGTTTTAATCGTTTCTGGGGGTTTTTTTTAACCTTGGCTGAGAGTAATAAGTATTGTCGCTCATAAACCTGTCGAGATCGTGCTCACCTTGCCTCTGTGTTGTCTGATACCTTTCCAAAGGGGCTTCAGCACGGAGTCAAAAGACTCGATACCGTAGGGTGTGGCAGCCTCTGCAAGAGCAGCGATGGCCAAAGCACTGATGGTTCGCACCTTCTGCTGCTCATCCACAAGACCTGCAAGTATAAAATGTATACAGGTCAGTTAACAAAGAATTTAAAATACACACCACTGCCCACCATAAAAGGTGTGTGTTTTGGTATCCAGCATGCCTACTGTATTTGATCCTACATAACTTGACAGGACTGACGATACTGACCGTGTTCGATAATCTCCACCAAGCTGCGGAGATGAGGCAAGATGGCACAACCCATGAGGATGGCGATTTGCTGCACGATTTTAATGCCCGTGTGCCGAGCCTGCCACGACTTCTTGCTTTTGCACACGGCTTTGAGGAAAGGCAGGAGGGAAGGAATACCCAGAGCGGACGCCACGACAGCAAAGGCACGAGCGGTCGTGTTTCTCACGTACTCGTCCATGTTGTCGATGTCGGGCCTCATCGTGGAGATCATAGTGGCCAGACCAGCAGCCTGGTTTTTAAATAATAATAATAATAATAACAACAATAATAATGTGTCTCAACATCCAAATGAAACACTTAAATCACCACGAGTATGTTGCGCATCATGGGAATTTTTGCTCACCTTTGCCAAGTTAGAAATAATCTCTCTGCCTTCTACCCTAGCGTAGTAATCTTCATCAATCAGCAAGGGTTCAATCACGACAAGGATCTAGAGGAATGAGACACGGGTCATACATAAAGAATTGTTCCTACACCATTAATATTCAACACAAAATGCGCTAAACATGTATAAAAGACTCACTTTGTGGACATAAGGTCGAACCAAGTCGTCCAGTTTGTACAAGATGCGGTCGATGACCTTCACCAATAGATGGCGCTCCTGATCTTCAAGGGTAGGAGACATAAGCAGGGGCAGAATCTGATTGAAAAGAGGCCCGGCACCAAATTCCCTGGCCTTGTCTGTGATTTGCCTGAGAGCAGCCTAAAAGCAGAGCAGAGATGGTTAGAGAAGTTCCTGGTTAAAGAGGAGATGATCAGTTCAGCACAAGTTAGTTACACACCTTTCTCATGGGAGGGGTGCCGTTTTTTATTTTCAGGAGCAGCTTCATGATCTTGCGCTCCTTCTGCTCCTCTGGACTGAGAGTGGACTCGTCCACCTCCACCTGAAAGAGAGACAAAATGATCACGTACTCCTCAAAAAAAAAAAAAAACTAACTTTGTGCAACAATTCCAAAAATGTT
The DNA here is from genome assembly GCA_012411365.1 of Ameiurus melas. Lineage (NCBI taxonomy): Eukaryota > Metazoa > Chordata > Actinopteri > Siluriformes > Ictaluridae > Ameiurus > Ameiurus melas. Next base: position 33,350,554 of record CM022758.1, on the reverse strand, counting down.
GAGACGTGTGTGAAATGTAAATAAAAATGCAGAAATCAAGCCGTATGTGATACACAATAGAACATCGAAAGCACATCGTATTTTTAAACTACCATAAATGTACCGTAATAAGAAAAAAATAAGGTCATTTTGAATAAGATGGCCGCGACACGTCTCAAATAATTTGGGACGAGGAGCAGTAACAAAAGGCTTGAGAAGTAAGCGTTACTGTAGTTACATTTCACGCAGTATCCCAACTTTGTATAATAATCGGGAATCTGACCAGAAGTTTGTCGAAGTACTGGATGTCATCGGGTTTCAGGAAAGGCAGGTTGCCTGACGGCTGGTCGTTCATCTGTTTGGTGGTACGGTCTTCGGTTTGCATGTGGAAGCCGGTCATGCCACCGATGGGCGTCGGGGTGGCGGTTAACTTACGGGCAGGGGTGCGGATGGGCACATAGCCTGCTGGCGGGGGAAGCACCTGGTGGTAAAGTAACCAAAACACACCATTAACGATCATGTTAACTATTAGCAATTTCTATCACATATTTGTAGAGAAAAAAAATAAAAATAAAAATAAATCAAATCCACAGCGTACCTTGTAGCCTTCCGGAAACATCGCATCCAGCTCGTCATCAGTAAGCGGACGGTTCCGCTCGTCAATCTCTCTCTCCCAGCGCCACGCCTGAAGCTGCTCGGGAGTCATACTCATCAGATGACCTACAGGAGTGAGGAGAGGAAGAGAAAACAAGTCGTTACATATTAAATTAAACCTGTGCGTGCTGCTACACATGCCCAAAAACACACTTTTCCAGTACCTGGAGTGGGCGTGGCCATATTCATAGCTGGTGTGCCAATAGGGGTCTTTCCAGGGGTGAGCAGAGGAGTGGAGGAGCCCATCTGACTGGCAGGAGTCTCATCCCAACGGGACTTTCTTTTGCTTGCTCCAGGAGTTGGGGTCTCTCCAACAGACTCATCCCCTCGGTCTGTACGAGGAGTCTCGGCCCAGCCACTGCCATGGCCAGGTGTCTCTAGAAAAGAAAAAAAGGGGAATATACACATTAATAATAAGTAGAAGAAGAAGAAGAAAATACACAACTATTTACTGATCTGTTTAACTCGTCTTCAGACTAATTACGAACCTCTTTCCGTCTTCGGTGTCTCGTCCCAGCGGTTTTTGCGCACACTGGACGTGGCACCGCCGTGACCTGGCGTGGCATGCCCGGGGGTGTCTCGTCCAGGTGTCGCGGCGCCGGCAGGTGTGTGGCTGGGCGTGGGGTCCCACATGCGTGAACTGGGGGTGGCTCCTGGAGTCTCGCTACCCTTGGGACGACCGGGCGTCTCGTCCCAGCGACTGTTTGAAGGTGTGTGTCCGGGTGTGTGTCCCGGTGTCTGGAGAGGGGGGGGGGTGGAAGATTAAGCTTTTTTAGGGCAGAATTAAGGAATTCTTTGGAAACGTAAAACCTATTCCAAATTTTTTTTAAAAAGGCAAGACTGCCCCCAATCATTACCAAAAAGTTTAAGTTAGATATGATGTACCTCGACTGAGCTATCCGCCTGATCCCAGCTGGACACTTTCTTTGGAGTAGTGTTTGGGGTCTGGTCAGCAGTCTGGTCCCACCGACGCTTGCGCTTGGGAACGGCGGCTTGAGACGCAGCAGAGCCATTGACCGCTTTCAGGTCACCCGTTTTTGCCTTTTCTGCCATCTGCAGCCTGATTTCTCTCTGTACAAAAAAAGAAAACATTATTATATTTGCTTATAGGTGCATCACTAAGAAAAAGAAAGAAGAAAAAAGAAAGAGGGGCTTCAAGGTTTAAAGAGTTTAGCAGGTTTTCTATACCTCTTCTTTAGAAAGATGCTGCTCCTTCATCACATCCATATACGACCGGGCAGGCATCTTGGGATCTGGCGTTTTGCCCCCTGCGCAAAAAAAAGAGCACCAACAAAATGCAAGACAGTTAGCCAGGCACATGCTACCACCACCAACACTTCCTCACATTGCAAACACTCAACTGACCCTCATTTTTCTACTCCACAGAAATCTTTTTACTTAAAAGTCCTCTGACATCACACAAAAAAAAAGAAAAAAAAAAGAACAAGAACAGCCTAATATTAAAACACTCCTAACATTCAGTTTTTTTTTTTTTTTTTTTTTAAAACAGGCAGGTACATAGTGCTTTATGATAAGGAGAGGATATAGCCATCAATGTTGTTGCAGGGTCCTGGGCTGTGCTCTCCAGAATACGTACACTTTCAGTGCCAAGGGTCCATCTGCAGTCAGACTTCAACCGGCAGAAAAGAAGCCTAGAAAATTGCTCTTTACCATTAGTAACACTTTGGAAAATGGTTTGTACTCTCACACACACAAACAAAACAGTATAGCACCTGTGATGCCCTTGCATCACACTCACTGTACTCAAACCTCAAATCTACAGCTCTAATTAGAATTACAAAGCAATATTAATGAAGTGTAAATCTAGATTTGTACCATTAGGGGAATGGTGTAAAATAATCAAATAAATCGTGTTAAAAAGCTCCTACGTGCATTTCAAGGAGGTAAATTTGGATAGCTTAATTGTTTTTTTTTATATATATAAAAATAGGATGAGTTGGGCAAAATAAATCAGCAATGACAAAAATGGGGAGGGATGAGGTTGGGAGGAGGTTTGCATGATTACAATATCAGAACTTTGGGAACAGAGCTGTTGTTGAAACCATATCCCACCCCCCCACACATAATATTCCTAAATCTGATAAATCTCTCTTCTCTTTGTTCACCATAACCTACACAGGATGAGGTGCTGCACCCTTAAGAGAGTGCAGACAGGACTGGCATAGCAGTACTGCTGTAGGAGAGAAATTAAGCACAGTTAGTATGGGGCTGTGGAGTGTTTGTACACAGATTCTTTAAGATATATTTCTATTTTAAATATAAAATAGAAATATATTTACACAACACTTTATATAGAGGACGTTCCTGCGTTAAATTCGCTACATGCAAGGAGTTCGGTTGGATAAATCGCCTTTACTTTCCTGGCTACGCGTATAATTCAACGTACAAGTTTACTTCACGCTCTGGAGAAGCAGTGGTTTAGTATTCTCAGCGAATTAAATACGCAACAACGCTAGAGAGAAACACCAAACGCTTTATGCTCACATGGTGTTAAACAATAAAAAAATAAATCTTAATTTTAATTAACAGCTCCTTTAAAAAAAATTATGTGTCTAAAAAGGGCGATTTAAAAAGCTTGCGATTAGAGTAAACCGCCACTGGTTTGGCTGTCTGGCAGAAAACACTGATTTGCTCATCAGAGAGGTTTAAATAACTCATTGACAACAACGTTGTCTTCCAAGAACTTCCATAGGAGAGCTCTGCCTTTGAGCAGCGTACCATTTTTATTTAAGGCGCTACCTAAATGTCTGCGGATTAAAGGTGAAGGTTTTCTGACAAGTAATGACCAATTTCGCCTCAAAAGCTGTCCTGCATGGCTTCTTAAAACACTTCAGCATACGCAATAATCCATTAACCCTTCGAAGAAGACACACACCTACCTTCAACCTGTCTGGTTGGGTCTACAGACTTAAAAAATAAAAAACACACCACCCAACGAGCAGTTCCCACAGAACCTCTAACCCGCCGCAATCTCCCTCACAGTAAGAACCGTCCAATTTGTTCATAAACGCGAGATGTTTATAACCGGAAAAGGGTTGTGTAATCTCTTTTGTTTTGAAGTCTGGGAGAGCACAATGTTGGGTAGTGTTCGAAGGGTTAAACAGCTGATCTGGACCAGCGGTGGTGAACGTCTGGACCAACAGCGCACTGATCAGTATGGACATAGATGTGGGGCTATGGAGTCGAATGATGGTGGCATATTTACCGTCTGCGAAAGGGTCGTGACGCTCGGGGGAGATGATCATCTTTTGCCTGCGCCTCTTGTACTCGTCTTCGCGATCGGAGATCTTCTGCGGGCGATGCTCGGCAAAAGGGTCGTACTGTAGAGGAAGAGAAACCGACCATCGGTAAGTTGTTTTTTTTTTAAGTTTTAAGAGGCTATGTCCACCAAAGTGGTTGAGAAGAAGAAAGGAAAGCAGATAAACATACCTGCTCATCTGATTGTGGAATGGCATTGAGTATCGCCACCGGAGCATGATACCCCGGTTTCTTCTGGCCAAGCAGAGTTGTGGAAGAGTCCTCCTCATCATCCTAAAAGAGAGAGAGACAGAGTTTCAGTCGTGCACAGTCCCACACCGAATACACTCAAGAAGTGAAAATGCTTTATAAACCACAACTGGACAAGCAGCAAAAAGTGTACGCCACGAGTCCAGCTGCCGCACGGATAAATCCGATCACATCACGGGTGTAAGAGACGCAAGACGCTCACCTCCTCCTGCTCGTTGGCAGCGATAGACGTGACATATCCGGCAAAACGACTGTCGCTTCCCCCGTAGATCTCCTGGTCGTAGTATCCGGTGGAATCCAGGCCGACACCCTGGTCTCCCTCCTCCTGCAGCGCCGCCTTCATGCCCTGGATCTCCAGGATCTGCGCCTCAATATCTGAACACCACGAACAAGCAGACACACACGTTCGTTAAAAATATAAATAAAACAGAACACATCACGTAAATAAAATGGCGCAGGGTAAAGCCCTCATGAGGACAGGTTCCGTCCCGAGTCCGGTTCCTCTCAAGGTTTCTTCCTCATATCATCTCAGGGAGTTTTCCCCCTGTCCACCATCACGCTCGATAGAGAGACATATAAAAGCTCTACCATGTGTTTAAATGTTTCTGGAAAGCTGCTTTGAGACAATATCCATTGTTAATACAATATGCTAGACAAATCAAAGTTGAATGGAGATATGAACCCAGAAGCCTTGAGGCACTGCTGCGAGGGAACTCTGTTTATAGCGAGCCGACGCCATTTTGAGACGCCATCTTAGTTAGCACGCTAGCTAACACCAAACAAAGAGAGATACAGAGTGACTCGCGCTGCTCTTTCGCAGACTAACAAGGGACTTAAAATACGTTCTTTCAGGAGACGAGTCGTAAAAAAAATTCCTTGAAAGAATCTGTGAGAGACGTGACATGGGTTTGTTTAAGTGCGCCATAAGCGAGAGGCCCAGGCGCCATCTTGTCTTCACGCTGCACTCAGCCGCGACTCGGACTTCTGCACGCGCTCCGCACTCAATTACTCATTCGTGAATTAATCAAAATAAATAAATACGCGCGCACGTTTGTGTTTTAGTGGTTGAACAGTCTGCTTGAATATACGCTCACCTTCGTGTGTTTTGGCGATCTTCGCCATGTTTGTCTGGACGTGCGAACGCGGATTAAGGGGCGCGGGGGGGGGGGGGGGAGGGGGGAAAAAAAAAAAAAAAAAAAAAAGCCCTTTAGGAGGAAAAAAGGGGTTAGAAACCGCGCATGCGCAGTTTAAGAAATTGGTCTCGATAAAACAATACGTGTTATTATTATTATTATTATTATTATTATTATTATTATAATTAGTGTTTTTTCTATTTAATTTTTGTATTATTATTATTATTATTATTTATTACTATTACTATTATTATTTTTGATTATCATTATTTCCTGCCAATCTACTGCCCACACTCCAGTCCAGTAGGTGGCAGAAATTCACCTTTAGTGGTTTGCCAACTGCCATTAAAAACAAAAGGAAGAAGAAGAAGAAGGCAGACATGTCCTGGAGCTTCTTTCCGTGTTGTACTTGTTTATATTATTAGACTAAGACCCTCACCCCTCTTCCTAATTTTATTTATTAAGTTATTTTTTTCACCCTTTTGGTTCTGTATTGTTCTTTCTTCTGAGTGCTGAATCAACACAAACATATATGTATGATTGTTGAATTATGCCATAAATGTTTATACTTGAATAAAAGCATAAAGGCGTTGTAGGCTTTTGGACTATTTCAAAAACAAAACTGTGATCGACGAAATTTTACAATGCCAACACGTTTTGTCCATCAAGTTATTTTTCACACATAAACACAACTTTTATGAAGTTTGACTACATACAATCACCAGAAATAAAATAATAAAAACTAACCGTATGCTATAAACGAACTACACCACGGTCGCTGGACTTCAAAGTCACCGTCACCACGCTTCCAGCAACTTTCCCAAACTAGATTTAAAAATGTCCATAATATTCATAGATTCACTCTATGATTCTAATCTTCATCCACATTTTTGGTTTTGGCGGGGGTGGATTGTGCACAGAATATCTGTGATGACATTCAATGTCCCCGACAACATCTGTAGTCCCATTTAGCAACTTGTTAGTAGCCGCCTTTTTTCAATACACGTAAAAGCTTTAAAAAGCTTTTTTAAAAATCACGGCTTAGTGGTTAGCACGTTCGCCTCACACCTCCAGGGTCTGGGGTTCGAGTCCTGCTGGGGTCGTGTGTGTGGAGTTTGCATGTTCTCCTCTGGCTACTCCAGTTTCCTCCCCCAGTCCAAAGACATGCATGGTCCAAAGTGTCCGTGGTGTATGTGTGAGTATGTGATTGTGCCCTGCGATGGACTGGCACCCTGTCCAGGGTGTACCCCACCTTGTGCCCGATGAGATAGGCTCCAGGTTCCCCCTCGACCCTGAAAAGGAGTAAGCGGTAGAAGATAGGTGGATGGATGTGTTCACCACAGACCTCATTTCAGGCTTTTAACCAAAACCAAAATCCCATAAAAAAAACTCATTGACTTCAGGACGATGGAACCAGAAGGGCTAAAATGCTAACTCAGTTTTGATGTGATCCCTGCCCCACTCTGTTAGACATGTAGTTTACTCCTTAAAGCCATTAATTTATTACCCTGTGTATTTGACTTCTATATGAAAAAGACATTAGAAATTCAGACAATAATCCTAAACTCTAAACAGATAATAAACTGAAACTAAAAATCTGAATAATCTTTGTAACTTTTATAAAAAAAAATGAAGCAGAGGTGGATTAGGGATTCCTGCCAGTATACACAAATGAAGTACTGACAGAAGATCTAATATTACTCTGTAAAATGTAAGTTTAGTAATAATATGATAAGTTAAGTCAAGAAGCAGTAATTTGACAGCAATTCAGCCCTCACTATATGCTGGCAAACTTAGTAGATAGTTAACACTTTGTGGCTTAATGTTACCTGGAGGAAACACATTATGTTCTACATCACCCTGTAGGTAATAATCACCAGGGGTTGTGAATATCTATCACCTGGATGTCTTCTTGTGCACACGCACACACATGCCGACATCTTGAACAAAATCACAAAGTGATCATATGATGTAACATTTGATATACGTAAATACCACCTTCATAGAAAAGGATTTGAGTTACCACCATTAACTCATCACTTTTTCGGTTGAGTCATGCTCACCTCAGGCCTTAGCGACATTTGGAAAGTCTTCACTAGTTTGCATCATTCATGTGACGTCATAGCTTGTGCTCATGAGGGCAGCAGTCATCTCTAAACCCCTTTCCCTTTTCAGCCCATTCATTTTCTACACCGCTTACCCTAAAGGGTCACGGGGAACCTGGAGCCTATCCCAGGGAGCATCGGGCAAGAGGCGGGGTACACCCTGGACAGGGTGCCAGTCCATCATAGGGCACAATCACATACACACTCACACACCCGTTCATACACTACGGACACTTTAGACACACCAATCCGCCTACCATGCATGGCTTTGGACTGGGGGAGGAAACCGGAGTACGTGTATAGAGTATAATTGCGAAATGGTGCTTCTTAAAGACCTCATCGACTCAAATTCCACAATTCAGATAGTAAATCGTGGTACCAGAACAGAAGGAAATGTGCAGTTTGTTCACTTCACACAGGAAACGTCTGTTTATCGTTAAACATCATACATACAGACTAGAGTACCAGTGAGTGGTTTAACCTTCCTGTTATGTCATGGGGGTCACACATTTCCACACTTGACACGTCTGAAGTACTGGTGAATCTCTCGTTTTTTTCCTCTTTGAAATGTTTTGACTTTCCTCATTCAGGGTCATGAAGCTACATGCGAAGATCTCTTCTTATTACGGCTCTGTCTCGGACAAGGTCTACTCTTCGAAGCTGTGTGGGAAAAATTTAAACCCTCTCTGGAAGTCATTTTGACCCATAACCCCCCCCAACATAATATAAGGGTCAAAGACAGACAGAAAGAAAGGTGACGTGTTTACACCTTGAGTACAAATCTGCTGCTAAACAACGTAGTCCGACTATCATCTTTTATATTTTTTGCCCTCATTTCATGAACTTGCCCTGCGTCCTCCACAGATTTAACTCTAACCTTTGCGAGATATGCGCTTCGGACCGGCCCCGCCCACTCCGGGCAACTCTATCTCACAATCCCGTGACACATTTCTGCACACGTCATCGCGGTATATTTACATACCCCTGGAGGGGGCGGCGTGACGAACAAGGACGCTCCAACCAATAAGCAGCGAGCGACGCGCTCGTTCCCTCCAATAGCATTGTAAGTATTATTGGGCGAGACCACCTAAAAGGGGGCGGGCTCTCGTGGTGGAAAAAGGAAAAAAAAAAGAAAGGAAGAAAAAAAAGGAGTGTAGTTCGCTAAGGGGGAAAGGTGAAGAAAGAAACCGCTGGAGAGAAGATGGCGAGAGGCTCCCGGTGTTTACGGAGAGCGGTGGCCGAGTGTATTAAACAGTTACCGTTCACGGCTACTCGAGAAACACCGGGCAGGAATGGCGTCAGGTAACACTCCCGGAAACTCTACACATTTCCGCACTGTAGCTGCTTACGGCTAATTAGCTAGCATTAGCCAGTTATACAGCGCACTCTTTGATCCTGATAACTTTACACCAAATTACATCAACAATTGTTGTCAAGTCTTATATACATATTATATTAAATATATATATATTAGAGTGAACTTCCGTATACGCGCTGGAGAGAAACCAGCTGCATGTCTGTGAAGTGTTCGTAGTTTCAATCAGCCTTTGTGTGAAAATCGGCATCGCATATAAACAATAAATAAGTAAATAAATGTGTGTCTCTGGTTGATTGGTGAGAATTTGAACAGCTGTGTAATGTGCACGCTTCGTTCAAGCATTTAAAACCTTCGTTGAAACCTCGGGGTCTGACGTAACACGTGGGAGTGACGTCACGCCGGGTGACACCTGAGACTTCCTGGTCTCGCACTGTGTGTGTGTATATATGTGTGTGTGTGTGTGTGTGTGTGTATATATATAGAACAAGCTGCCTTTTCCTATCCGCTGCAGGGACACGGTGTACCTACTACACAGGAGCAGTGCCGACCGGGACACGTCCTCTGACGTGGATGCTTTTTCTTTTTTCTTTCCCGTCGAGCCACCGTATCTAGGTTTGAGCGAGACACGATTGTCGCCATGACGACATGTGCTCGCCGAGATGGTTAAGAGCCTTCCCGGTGGACGATGTGTGGTACGGGCGTTTCGGGTCGGATCTACGTGACGCCCGCTAAATATGAAAAAAGGTGGATGTAGTCGTAGGCTTTCGGTCGGGACGTCTCCTGTGTACGCACTTCGGTGTGGTGGAGCACAAACTCGTGACGCTGAGCCCGGGGGAAAAGGAATGAAAGAACCATTGAGTGAGAGTACTTCATTTTGGGTTTATTATTTATAATGGCCATCCATCCATTTTCTATACCGCTTATCGTACAGCGTCATGGGGATCCTGGAGACTATCCCTGGGAGCATGGGGTACAAGGTGGGGTACACCCGCAGGGCTCAATCATACATGTCCACACACCCATTCATACACTACGGACATTTCTGGACACGCCGATCAGACCACTATGTGTATGTTTGGACTGGAGGAGGAAACCGGAGTACCCGGAGGAAACCCACGCACGCAGGGCCACGGCAGGAATTGAACCCCCAACCCTAGTGTCGTGAGGCGAACGAATTCTAAACGTACTTGTGCTTTACGTGTTTTCTCAGCCTCCGTATCGTGTTTTTGCAGGTGTTCGATTTGATATATTCTTGTTGGCTCCTGACCTGGAGTAACACACATGGAACTATGGGAATTATGTTGTGATAAATGCTTAATTTTTCGCCTAGAATGTTCCAGTGATTGTATTCTTCGTGTTTTTTTTTTTTTTTTTGTCACCTGATTTCTCGAGGAATTCCCCTGAGATGCTTTTTAAACAGTATTAAAGGAGTTCACACTTACACTGGACTCTTATCGGCTGCTTTTCGGAATATCTCGCTCCAAAAAATAATTTTTCTAATGAAAGAAACGAATACGATTACACGATTTACATTTTTCTCTACGACACCGATTTCGAACATTTAATCTCACACCTTCAGATCAAAAGGTTTATAATACCGTGAGAAACGTTTCAGTTGAGTGTCCACAAACTTTTGCCCGGCAGTGTATTCGTATACATCTCTAAATATGCACACGTTTAATTTATTTGTCGGGGCACCAGAGAGTATCGCGTGCGTGTGTTTTGTAAAACAGTGTGAAGTCGGCCGGGTTCAGCTGTGAGATGAACGCACAGTATGAGCGCGTTGGGAGAATAGCGGCAGTGGAGGGTAGATGGGTAAACATCGCTTGTGGTTCGTGTGGAACTTTACTCTTCTTCGTGAACACATTCACACCGTGTGAAACTGGCTCACGCTCCTATCCGTTTTCCGATAATAGAAAGGTTTAATTTCATAGAAACATTTTTATTTAGTTTGACGGCGAAACGGCTTCACCGAACTCCTGATGTAAATGTAGATTTAGATATTTGACACGTCGTGTTTATGACCTTCTTCACCTTTTCCTGCTTTCGTCTGTGACTTTAAACTCCTAGGACAGATAGACGTCTGGTCATTATTATTTATTATTATTATTATTAATGCCTCCTGATCACATGGGCATTATGACTCAACAAAATTCCAATCAGTTACAGTCATGTCCTTATATAATAATAGCAGACTATTGGAGATATTTAGGCATGTGAGTAAAGAGCAGTTTAACAACTATATCGTTAAAGACCTTATTACCGTATTACAGAGCACATTATAAACAGCTGTTCTATGTTCTGTTTCTGTTTGATCAGCTTGTTGCATCAAAGCAGAATGTAGTCATGTCGGTGTCTGAGATTAAATGATTGTATAGATTAGATGAACTATACCTCCTACAGTGACATTTACACGGACGGTAATAATCTAATTATGGACCTTATTCTGAATAAGACGTGTAATATTCTGATTAAGGTGTTTACATGAGTCGCTTTTAGAAGATTCCTTTCATGTTCAGGTTTTACGTGTTCTAGAACGTAGAGCGATTAACGGCGCACGTCGCTACGTCACGTATCGATGTAGAGTTGGTCTACGGGACCGTATATAGATTCGGGTGTTTCAGTTTTAACTTTACGAAAGCGTATTTCGAATTATTTGTCGTGTTATGCGTGCACATAGACGACTGCTTGAAGCCCAAACCACATACTTAACTAAAAATGTGTGTTTCACCTACAAAGTAGTAGGTAAGTACGCGGTTTGGGACACAGCCGTGCTCTCTTCTTTGGCGTCAAATGGTCGAGCGCTGCCGTGTGTGTACGTGTCCTGTCACACAATGCGGCGTTAATAGTGTGATTAAGGTGTGTACATGTCTGTAACGTGACTAAAACAGGAATACTCCACACGTCTTCGTTCCATTTGTGTTTATATCGAGTGTGACTTTTTAATCGGATTAAGGTCATCAATCTCTGTTTACATGCTTGTTTCGTAATCAGAGTATCGTCTTAATCGGGTTCATATCGGAATCAAGTCGTCTGTGTAAACGTACTGGTTACCTTTGTGGTACACTTTGGTACAGCACACAACAGGAGGAGAACATGGAAATATCCTGACGTACCGGGTACGCAGGCCATAAAAGCTGTTCGCCTCGGGCTAAGCGTAGAGGTGCAGTGTTCATGCCGGTGTTTTTCATTAACCCAAAGGTGACTCGATTAACTATAAGGGTTGAGCGCGCAGTCCAGAACAGGCCGAAGTGATTAAGGAATTAGCAGCTAAGCGTCAGGTAGCTCTGGGGAACGGTTATAGAGATGGAAAGTGTTCGAGGCTGTGAGAGGAAGACAATGCCCCTTTCAGAAGACGTATTCATCACGGTTCATCCAGCTGAACGTTCGGGGGTGGGTTGTTCAGGAAGGAGACTATTGGACAGAAAAGAAGGAGCAAGAAGAAATTTCCCGATCCGGCCATGAGAACGATTCCAATAATGTTCTTCCTCTGTCAAAGGGGTTCTTAAAGGCTATCTGGGGTGAAAACAACATTAAATATAACACAAAGTGTGGAAAATCTTATGAGGCAATTCGCTAACTAATGATTCATTTCCTCTGTGTATGGGGCGCCCTGTAGATTCCTCTACAGTAATGCTAGGTCTCATTTTATTTACAGATGATCTGTCCTGATGGTAACCTGTTTGGTCAGTTTATTCTTTAGGTCATGTTTTCTTTAACCGAGGCCGAGGTGCCAATTTCCATAATTCGATCTCTCGGTAGTAAACCGAGAGCTGGAGAAAGTAAGTCGTGGATATCTCCTGGACATCTATAAGCTTCTAAGCGTGTCGTGTAAGCTTGTTTTTCATTGATTAAGCCTGATGTTATCTAGAAGTAGTTATCTCAGCAGTCTAACAGCTTTGATCAACAGAAAATTCCAGGATCGTGTCAGTAATCCAATCCGTCTAACGAAGAACGACGCCGACTCGGCTGATTTGATGATGATGACGACATCGTTGCGTCTCTAAAGTACCTCTAGTCCTGTTGAAATCAGGAATGATCAATGTGATGATGATGACGATGATTGTACGGTTGTCGTGACTGTGTGAAAAGCATTACGAAGCGTTTCTCATCACCGGCTGCATTGTGTATTTTGCGTATAGGTATCTGTCATCGTGTGGCATTCTGATGACCAGGGTGTCTCCTTTCTTGCGGACCGTGTCTGGCCGTCCTGCCCTCAGTTCCACCAGAAGCTTCTTCAACCTCACCGATTCCTTTAACAAGAGGAAAGAGTACTCCGAGAGACGCATCATCGGGTAAGGTGTCCTCTAAGTCGTGACTGAAATGTTTCTGGATTTTTCTAAAAAGTACTTTCTTTTATTCCCCGCAGATCTGTACACGCTTAATTAGAGTAACGTTATCTGTAGTCAGAGGTCGTGACCGCTACGGTCTGAACAAGTCGACCAGTGTTACTTCCCTGTAACAGTAGCTTTGTATAATCACGCCATGGTTTACCACGCGTAAATAGGGTAATATTACAATATATCCTATTTAGATCGGTCAGTCAACATGATGTTGCACTAAACGTTACAAATGTTTCCTTTACAGACTAAGTACGCTTAACTAAAACCAGTCTGGACTCTAAAATCTCAGTCGGCGTGCCCTAGTCCTCCGCCTAGACCTGGATTTTAGCCTGTACTGACCTGTTCACAGAAGTTTACCTGGAAAGGAAACTTGTGGGAGATCTGTCTTCAGGTTCTTCAAATCTTTTGCCAGCTTTTCCCTGAATACCCAAGTACTTTGTGCGTCCACTAAAAGGTGCTGTTTATGATTATAATTGGAGTTTGGGCGCACTATTCAGGGGGTCAGTTGGCATCTGTGATTGAGTGAGTGGGCCTTCGATGTCCGTGGAAGGAACTACGTTATTTACATACAGGAAGTGACTTTGTATGAGGGACACGGGAAGGGACGTTTTCAACTAGAGACCAATTATTTGCATGCTTATGTGCACGAGAACCGATATTTATTTATTTTGTGTGTTTTTTACTTGTGTTTTTGACACGGTGATAATACTGAACAAACCGTTTTATTTATAACGGTTTTGTCAGTTTCACTTCCTCCTTGCATACAAAACAAAACCACTCTTATTTATACACCAATAAAATAGGAGTCTGAAAGAGTGCAAGAAAACAATAGTGTAGTTTATTAAGTGTAGTCTCCTTTATTTATTTATTTTTTTAATAAAAACTTTGAGGTAAACAAACAGGTGAAACAAATACAGCACATAAAAATAATTCAAACAAAAAACCCCAAACAGATACAGTGCTGCTATGGTGGTCCCACACGCAATTCTCAAGATGCCCACAAGATGGCACCATTTTCCGGTGGAGCCGATATTCCAAAAGCGATATCCGATTATTGAAAAACAATAAAATATCGGGGGAAATATCGGTGAAACCGATTATCGGTCGATCTTATTCACATTAAACATACTATCTAATACATATAGTCCTTGAGTGAGTTTAAGGTGAGAGAAAGAGAGCGAGCGCGAAGGGAGTAATGTAGAAGAAGAATAGCGAGGCGTGATGTTATCTCGAATGAAGACGCTAATTCCCTGGGAGAGAGTTCAAATGGCAATTTTGGTAAGAATCCTTTTGTTTTCCCAGAGAGCAGTTCTCTCCAGGTGCAGACATCTTGGCACCGGCCTTGCAGTATCACATTACACATTCCTTTACCCCCGTAGTTTACAGAAAAACACCAGGAACTAGGGCTGTTTCTCTGAAGCTTGAGATCTTCTGTGGAAAGATTTTAAGGAAGCAGCGTTCTAAGAAAACCCTTGCAAAGGAATATTTCATTACTTTAGTAATAGAGGTACTTTAATTGCTACGCTTGTACTGATTTTAATTGAGACTCTTTTGAAGCATGAGCAGCAGTTCAAAGACGCCGCTGGCAGGCTTCACGTGATGTCTGTCATGCGATTGGGGGGTGTAAACTGGAGAGTGGGACTTGGCCATGACTAAATTAGGGAGAAAATCTGGGCGGAGTTCCAAAAGAAAACTGGGTTTCCGCATGTCTTGTATACGGTTGCGCTCATTCCAGTCTTTCTGTTCCTCCACCTGCTTTCAGGTATTCCATGCAAGAGATGTATGAAGTGGTATCCAAGGTCGAAGACTATCTTCACTTTGTGCCCTGGTGCAAGCGCTCGGACGTAGTGTTCCGGCGGTCTGGTTTCTGTAAGGCCAAGCTATCAGTGGGCTTTCCTCCTGTGGTGGAGAATTACACGTCTCTTGTTACTACAGTGCGCCCCCATTTGGTCAAGGTAGGCATTTTCATGAACGTTTTGGTTCACTTCATGAGCATGGTATATTTTGCTGGCGATGTGCGTTACATTTCCTGTTTTGTCCACAAGGCTTCGTGTTCAGACGGTAAGCTGTTTAATAACCTGGAGACGGTGTGGCGCTTCAGTCCTGGCTTACCTGGCTACCCCCGTACCTGCACCCTGGACTTTGCTGTAAGTAACACGAAAAGATTCGAACGTGTCTGTCTTGTTTTGTCAAACTAGCTGAGAAGCGAATCCCTTGTGTAAAGGTATGCAGCACATTTACACACGTTTTAAAGTGTTTACCTGTTCTACTGAATCTCTTACTGTTATAATTGTTAGAAAATGTGGGAAAATAAATAAGTGTGTCTAAACTTGTGACTGGTAGTGTGTGTGTGTGTGTGTGTGTGTATATACTTGTATTGTTTAAATATGGTTTTACACTTTGACAAGTTTTCAATCATTTCAGGCATTGCATTAAATTTCCCAAAGTGTTTGTATCATCAGCTCACGTCGTGTCTCGTATTCATTTGTTTGTTTGTTTGTTTGTTTGTTTGTTTGTTTGTTTATTCATTCCCTTATTCCCTGACAGATTTCCTTCGAGTTCCGTTCCCTGCTCCACTCTCAGTTGGCCACCATGTTCTTCGACGAAGTAGTGAAGCAGATGGTTTCGGCGTTTGAACGACGGGCCTGCACACTCTACGGCCCCGAGACACAGATCCCACGCGAGCTGATGTTCCACGAGGTCCACCACACGTAGCGCATCTCCACACGGACACGCCTCCAGGGTGGGAGGGCATTAATTGAGGGAATTCTGTGAAAAGGGTGCTTTTGGAGAGATCGAGGGAGAGCGGGAGGGAGGGGGCGGCGAACACACAACTACACGTGCCTCAGTATGGGCAGTACCCGGTCCAAACACAACCGTCTGATTTGATTTCACCGTTTTAAATCCCAAGTTATTTTCCAGGCTGGATCTAATTCGAGGGCTTGACACCGTTGGCATAATAGCTGCGTCACTCCATCTCTAGGAATTGTTTAGAACTGCACTTCGAGCCATATCGTTTAATGGCAGCGGGGTTATGTGGAAGGTCCGCCAAGAGCTCCGTAAAAAGATTCACTCCCCACCCCCCCCAGATGTGAGACGCTGCAAAGGAGATGGAGACAGTTATTTATTCAGCATGTGTGGGATTGAGGATTTCCGTAGGATTGAACCAGTTGTGTTTCACTTTTTTGAATCATCTTTTTTTTTTTTTTTTTTGGGCGTGTGTTTTTGTTTTTAAAAAATAAATAAACACACAAACCATTTCAGAAGCGCTGGACCTGTCCAGTATGGGGTGATGTGCATACTCGCGTAATCATAAGCAGTATTTTCTTTTCTTTCTTTCCCGTACACAAACTCGCCAGGAGCCTCGATTCGATTCGAGCGTATAACGTGTACGCCGTGTCGACGCTCCGAGTGCTATTGCACGCAAGACTGACGGGCAGAAATCCTTCCACACAGGCTTTCCGTGAGAACCCGAACATAATATAAAACACTCGTATAGCAATAACGTTTCCACCGCGCACCGCGATGACCTGCTCGCCACGTCTGGAGGACGTCCGAGACGCACGTGTGTATGGTTTTATCTGCCGTCCGTTCATCGACGGGAGCACGATTCGGAACATCTTGCGCCGTGTCCAAATGTTTTATTGTGTAAAAGTGTGCAATATATTTGTAAAGTTTGATTTATTATTATTTTTTTTAAACAGATACATCATTGCAACTTTACTAAAGGGGCCCAAACTCAGGGGGCTGATGGGGAAATACACTTCACGGCTCTCGTGAGATTGCTGTAAAGTGAGGTATCTGCATGCCCTTACTGTTTTTGAACTGAACACATGGTGTTATTTATCATTGTATTCAAACATATATATTCATAAATGTCTGATATATTTATTTTATTATTTTTTTTGGTTATGGGAAAGCCACATGTATATAACTAATGTAAACCCACAGACTAGACTACAGTGTATTATTATAATAGTTTTGTTTTTGTTTCTTGTAGTAAGCCTTTTATTTTAGATTTGTTCGGGGGTGTTTAAGGAGTCGTGTAACCGGCCTGCATGGTTTATAAACTATTTTTATATTTAAAAACTCAGGCTCCGTGTGTGGCGTGGTCTCTGTGCACTACCTTGTTTTCCAGCATGTACTCCAGACCGACTTCACCTTCAAAATAGACGGGTCATGTGAGGGATAATATTAGACACCTCTTTAATATGAGGCACGTCATAACAGCTGGTGGGTGGAGAGTGTTCTCACAACTGTACATCACAAGGTCGCATACACCCCAACGGTCAAAGGTTTGTCGACACCCCACTGAAATGTTTCGTCTTGATTCTTTAAAACGCTTTTTGATCTTGAAGGTGTGAGATTAAACGTGTGAAACCGGTGTCGTAGACAAAAATATATAAAAGTGCCGACGTTTTTTTTTGTTCGTTAGAGAAAGAACGTTTTATTTACAAAAAAAAAAAAAAACACAGATGAGAAATACTTTTGGAAAAGCAGCTGATAAGAGTCCGGCGTAGGTGGGGACTCCTTTTAATACGGTTTCAAAATCATCTCAGGGAAATTCCTCAAGAAATCGGGTGAGAAACGCCATGAATACTTTTCTGGAAATTTTACAAAAAGGGCGTCCATGTTGAAGATGCTAAAATACTCTATTTTTGATTTTTTTTAATCGTGATATAATTCCCATAGTTCCTTTTGTGTTAGTCCAGAGTTCTGGTGACTTATAAAATGTGGAAAAATAAAGTGTGTCTAAACTTTTGAATGGTGGTGTAACTGAGTGAAAAGGAATGAGTCTGGAGAAACAAAAATATATATATATATATATATATAAAGAAATAATAAAATAAGCCAATAGACATCAAACTTTCTCTCGACTTTCCAGTTCCTTGTTCTGCAACTGTCCAAAATGAGAACACGGCTGGACATGGAGTCGTGTTCTAATAAAACGAGACAGTCCTCGTGGGATGTCGGATTTCCCAGCAGTACATCTGCGTGATGGTGGGTCACTAGATGAAACCGGGTCGTTTGTGTTTCTTTAACAGGAATTATATCATCAGTCCATAACTTAATCTCCTCGAATAATCAGCTTCTGTTTGACATGGCACCTTCATACCACACAAGCAGTCACTTTCACAAGAAGGGAGTGAAAATCTCATTTTTAAAAAAGGACTCCAGTTTGTTTGGAACATGTTTTTATTAAATAAAAAAAAAAAAAAAATTACTAATGGCTTATTGTACAAAAACATTTGTTGATTACCGTCACATTTTGTGAAGTATCTAACTGAAAAGTAACGCTGGATTATTATTATTCACTATGAAGGTTATCCTATGCTGAGTCACAGTCCTAACACCATCACTGGACGTACTTAAGAGGAAGCGTGTCGTCGTGTACGGCTTCTTTAAAACTGCTCTCCAACAAGTTTATGCAAAAAAAATAATTCAATCATTTTTTCCAACATTTCTCCAATCACGGCTGAAGAAACACCGACCCCTCCCCCACCCTCCCCTCAAACCCATCAGACAAAGACAAGTGACAGAGTCAAGGTCGAACGCTCAAACACTCAGATCCGTTTCCTGCTGTTCTATACAAACGGCTCTCGTTGAAGCTTTTACTTGTGCGTTAAATCAAGAACAGCATCAAGCGTGCGAGTCTTCGGTGAGATACTTTTAATCGTCTTGAATGTTTAGGACAAAGTGTAAACAGAACATACATACGCACACAAGAAAAAGAAAAAAAAAAAAAGGAATTTGCTGACGTCAGGCTCGAGATCCTCGACATATCGGTTCTCCGTTTAAAGGCAGGTTTCGGCACGCTTTTTAACATCACATTCACATTTAGCAACAAACCTTAATATGATTCTCTCAATGCACAGAGAGGACAGATTAAAAGGAGAGCATTCGTGCTGCTTTCCTTATTAAACTGAGCATGTCGAGTACGGACTGAAATCACTTGATGCTTGTCTTTTGAGCAACGGGGTCAGGTCAGCTTCAGCCCCGAGTGGAGAGGCTTGGTTGATAAGAGTACATGGGTTTCTTCTGCACTGTCACACTCCTGGGCAGGTGAGTGTAAGGGAAAGGTCAACCTGTGTCCCGTGCGCTCACCATCCCTGCCTTAAAGTCTGTATGGCACGTGTGGAAGTGGTGTTTAGAAGCCCATCCCGCCCATACCACCCATTCCGCCCATGCCACCTCCCATTCCTCCGGGCATTTCCTTCTCCTCCTTAGGCAACTCTGTAACCACAGCCTCTGCCGTCGAGAGCAGGGACGCGACACCAGCAGCGTCCAGCAGTGCAGTCCTTACCACCTGCAGGGGGAGCCAGAGAGACCATTAGAACATCTGCAGTACCTTTCCCTTCAGAGCAGAGGGCGCCATAGCTTTCTTTTCTTTTTTTTTTTTTCCTTGTGGTTCAGGGATTATTCAAGTCACACTGGACATACAGAAAACTAAAACAACAACTCCGTAACACACCTTCGTAGGATCGATGATTCCTCGTTCCACCATGTTGACGTACTCGCCGAGAAGGGCGTCGTAGCCGATCTCCGAGCCACTCTGCAGGATTTTTTCCACCACCAGAGAACCCTCCACTCCTGCGTTCTTAGCGATGGTCATGGCAGGGATGCGCAGTGCTCTGCGGATGATGTCGATCCCTGAGAGAGAGAGAGACGTTCATATGAGCCTATAATCGACTGTACGTTCTTTAAATTCGGTATTCTCCGAAGATTTACCGATCTTCTGGTCCTCGTTGATGGGTTTGATGGTGTCCAGGGCAGGGATGCAGCGCAGGAGAGCACAGCCACCTCCGGGAACAATGCCCTCTTCGACAGCAGCCCTAGTGGCGTTCAGAGCGTCGGTCACTCTGTCTTTCTTCTCGTTCACCTCCACATCGCTCGTTCCACCAACCTACGAGAGGGTAGATCAACTGCTGTTACCCCACTGCAGCTAAACAGACCAGAACATTTCAGATCCTGCGAACGTACCTTCAGTACAGCCACTCCGTCAGAGAGCTTGGCCAGGCGCTCGTTGAGTTTCTCCTTCTCGTATTCGCTGGTGGTGGCATCCAGCTGCTCAGCGATCTCGATGGTACGCTTCTCGATGGCAGCTGGGTCTCCTTGGCCCTTCAGGAGCATGGTGTCATCCTTGGTCACGACCACCTCGCCCACACGGCCAAAGTCATGCGCCTGTATGTCCTCGACGGCCAGGCCGACAGCCTCGTCACCAAACACCTGAACGAACAGAGAGGCATACGTCAGAACTGCGCACAGGCCGAGATCTAGCAGGAAGACAGGATGTCATTCCTCCCCCCCGACCAAAATCCACATACAGTTCCTCCAGTAGCAATCGCCATGTCTCTAAGCTGGTTCTTCCTGTTGTCTCCGAACCCTGGTGCCTTTACCGCCACAACCTGCAGCCCAACCTTCAACCTGGAGGAGTTAAATACACGTTACAGCCCAAGTGTTCCAATTAACAGAACAGTTTTAGGAACAGGAAGAGAAATGAAGGCTTTTACGACGAGCTGCATTTAGAACAAAAGACAAACCTGTTGAGGACAAGCGTGCTAAGGGCCTCCCCATCTACATCCTCAGCCACAATGACCAGAGGTTTACGGTGCTGGTTGGCAATCTCCAGGGCTGGCACAATGCTCTGAACACTGGAGATCTTCTTCTCACTCAGAAGCACGTAGGCATCCTGGAACTCGCACTTCTGACCTATACAGAACAGAGAGTAGATACTGAGTGAAGGAGAGTTTTGGGATAACGACACCAGATGTGCATCGTCAAAGACTGTACTACGTATATGCTGACCTTTAGCCGTGTTGATAAAGTAGGGCGAGATGTAGCCACGGTCAAACTTCATGCCTTCAATGATCTCCAGCTCGTCGTGCAGAGTTTTGCCGTCCTAGATGACACAAAATGAGGTTTACAAAATGTTTACCAGGTTTAAAAATAACTAACTAAGCAAGCACGGGGGGACCATAAAACCAAACCCATACCTTTACAGTGATCACTCCTTTACGTCCTACTTTCTTCATGGCGTCGGAGATGATCATGCCGATTTCGGTGTCTCCGTTGGCAGAGATAGTGGCCACCTGTGGACATTAAGGAGACGTATTTTACAGTCGACTGACTAAGATAGTCGATCCGGCTTTATACAGAACGCGATCCCTTTCCGTTAAAGATGTTATACGTTCAAACTCTTACCTGAGCAATTTCCTCAGGTGTAGTGACTGGTTTGGAAAGCTTCTTGAGCTCGTCGATGACCGTTTCCACAGCGAGCATCACTCCTCTGCGGATCTCTATGGGGTTGGCACCTTTGCTGATGGTATCGAAGCCCTCCTTGGCAATGGCCCGTGCCAGTACAGTGGCGGTGGTGGTGCCGTCACCAGCCTCCTCGTTTGTGTTATTAGCCACGTCCTGCACCAACCTCGCCCCGATGTTCTTGTACTTGTCTTTAAGGTCAATGCTTTTGGCAACTGTGACGCCGTCTTTGGTGACCTTTGGGCTGCCCCAGCTCTGCTCGATGATAACTGTGCGACCCTGACGAACGACAAAGACATTAAGACACGCACAAACTGGAAATAAATTTTATATACAAGTAATCACAAAACACTCCTAAGTGCGCAGTAAGTTTTTTTTGTCTTGAAACTAATATTAATACTGACCTCTATTAACAATACTAGTATCTATGATCATCTAAAATAATGTATTACAATAACTCAGGCCAAGCTTTAACCATATTGAATGAAAAAATAAGAAAGAAACTTTAACAGTGTGTATTTTTAATATATTTTAAGGTCTAAACTAACCTTTGGTCCCATAGTGACAGCCACGGCATCTGCCAAAAGGTCCACTCCTTGGAGCATGAGCGCCCGGGCATCGGCTCCAAACTTCACATCCTTGGCATAGGCCCGGGTGAGGTGCGGGGCAAGCGCCCTGCACACCGGCCTCATCTGCCTCATCACACTGGGCAAGCGCAGCATCTCTGGAAAAACACGACACAAACATTTTCGATCAGGAAAATTCTAGATCATCCACCCATTCATGAGCATTATTGAGTTTAAATTCTAGTCACATGAGGACGCAAACGTCAGAGATGGCAACCGGCGCCCCCTAGTGGTGCTTAAATGAACCGCTGTAATTTGACTGCAGGAGGAGGAGGGGCTTTTCAATGCAATCTTCAATTACATTTCATCTTTATCACCAAAATCAATCAATCAATCAGTCAATCAATCAATTCAATCCGAACTTACTGAGCAATTATGAGAATGCCGCACACACACTATAGTCTCAGAGCCTTCTTAAAACTACATGGGAGTTCATTCATGCGCCCACGTGCGTCCAGTCCAGGTCACGCGTCACAAGGTCAAGCTCAACGTCCTCATGGCAACACGACCGGAAGCGCCGTCTTACCGTCTAGCGCGCATAGCAGCATCACGACTGGCTCAATAATAATAATAATAATAATTTAAAAAAGGTGTTGTAGAGAGAGTTCACATTTTAATACTGAATGGTAATGTCCAATAGAGAAAGAGATAAATGAATGAATGAATGCATAGTAAATCGGTTAGCACGAGTTTACAACATCAACGAGAGGTTATACACCACGCGACTACACCCTGTAAACGATTCCAGGATCAAAAGTTATTCAGTGTATTTCAAACACCATCCAACACCGAATCGTTGCTCAGCTCAGGCCGCGTTGCTCTCCCTCCACACGGGTCAGGTGTCCACCGGGTTCATCACTGGCCTTTAAACAGGCACAACCCCGTGGAAACGTCGCGATCACGCAGCGAAACTTAACACAGCACACGCGTTGGGTTCATGCAGTGTTAAGGTGCATGAGTGTTGCCTTCATTACACACTCCAGTGTAAACTACCACTACTGCAGCATTTACAACGCTTCTGCATTTTACTTACACGTCTTATATATCAAAGGTCTCTCACACGCTGCTGGAAATGATATATATATATATATATATATATATATATACCTTTATAGAACGATAACGTGATTAAAAACTTACTTGGACAAAGACTGGAAGCGAAGCAATCTGCTGGAGAGGAGCGGAGAGAGAGAGAGAAGGAGAGTGATATAACGCAAGAACACCACTCCTGCTACAATTCAAGTAGCTACACTGTAACGCACATGGGCTTCTACATCCGGGTAACCACCCGGCCCGCCCCGAAACCTGAATACACAATTCTTACTCATCATTAACACTTTTTACATACTGTATTAACACGAACTACTATTAGTGACGACTTAGTATATCTCCTCCATGCCTATACAAGAGAAAACAAGACACATAGATGTTCTTTTATTACTCAATATTAATACAAACATGATTTATGCTCGTTCCGGGGTCCGAATTTCCAGAAAATTCTCGACTGCTATTGGAGAGAAAAAAAAAAGCGAGGTCAAGGGTTGACATTGAGTCATCTTTGTTCGTGATTACGCTTGGTTATTTATTTGTAACTGGCTGTTTACGTATTTCTTCAACATCTCCTCAAGTACTTGCTCATAAGTGCTGGAAAGGGGGAAAAATAGCAGTGTACATTTATTATTTTGTATCTTACACAATTCTGTTCAGGCGCGTGTGCAGGTTCGCGCATGCGCACTGGGCTTCTAGAGCTTTCTTCACGTGGGTCTCCGGTCTCTCTCTCTCTCTCTCTCCTTTTCACCAGTGCTACTCGGTTTTCTTTACTCTTTCACCCAGACAGGTCTTCGAGCTGTTGAAGATTAACTGCAGATATGGTAAGAAGATTAAGGATATGTTCTTATTATTTCAGCACGACAGCTAACTTTATTTGCTCGATATATAAAAATCTAATTAGCAAAAAAGCATCTGGCTGGGTTTTTTTTTTCATTTTTATTCCCTCCCTCTCAGTTTGGCGCAAGGTCATCCTGCAGCCACCAGTAAGCTGATAATTAGAAATAGTAACATGTTTCAGAATGTTGCGCTCCTTTGAGGAAATCCTTCATGTATTTCAGAGGTGCCAATACTTTCTGCCAAGGGATCTGGCGACATGCATGCCCTCTAACATGGGTACAATGGATTAGCACACGATTTAATAAGAGTTATATGGCCTTGATTTTATAAACTTCTCTATAAATTATTATTTTTATTATTATTATTTTAAATGCTAGTGTGATCAGCCTGTTTATTTTTAGACCATTTAGTGACTTGTGTAATCCTCAGCTATCTGTCTAATAAATAAATAAATAAATAAATAAAGGCACTGACACAGGTGAGTCGCATGTGCGCGCTCCATCTTCATTCATTCATTCATTCACTCAGTCACTTCCGGGTTACGTCACGTCGCACGTGAGGTGAATCCTGGGATTCTCTGGGCATGACTACTGATGGAGAAGTTCTGTTTGATCTGGTGTAGGTAGACACAGAGTATGAAGCTTTTGTGAGAGCCACTGTGAAACTCTTCCTGTGGTGGTTCATCATCTTACGAGCACTGATTAGGTTGGTGTGGACTTCCTACAACTCCTGACCAACTCCATAGATCTCAGCTGGCTCTTGTGATCGTTGTGTGCTTGTTTAAATAAAAAGTGTAAATGTTAAGGCGGTGTGCTTTTCCTTCTCCCCGCTCTCAGCGGTCCTTTCCACTGGAAAGTTTTTTCCAGAACTTTTTGTCTGCTTTGGCCTTCGAGGATTATCTTGGTGTCCATGTCCTTTGTCCTTCACCAAATTGGTAAACATTTACAAAGCCTCCAAAAAATTTCTATCCCTCCTCCCACTCACAGTACCGTCCTTGATCCTCCCGTCCCTCACACATGACCTTCACTCAAGGACATGGACACATGTCACATGCGCAGCAGGTGTTGCAAATCTCTCATTCTGTGGTAGTTTTAACTGCTTAAGGTTTTCCAGAGTTAATCTCAGTGGAGATTAAGCAGTTTCTGCTTGTTATTCAGTGTTTCTGGGACAGCCTCGGTGTTCCCAGCAACCCTGGACATAAAGCAGTTACTCAAGATGGATGGATGAATGAATCAATGTATATGTGTAATTCTGCTGTCTTTATTGTCCACTTCTAGAGCGAACGTGGACGTAAATATTGCTTCGTCTTGTCTCACCTGGTTATCTTCTTTCACCCTTCCATAGGCTAAGGCTTTCCGAAAATTTCTCCCCATGTTCGACCGGGTGCTGGTGGAACGGTTGGCAGCAGAGACTGTGACCAAAGGAGGCATCATGATTCCGGAAAAGTCCCAAGGCAAAGTGCTGCAGGCCAC
The DNA here is from genome assembly GCA_012411365.1 of Ameiurus melas. Lineage (NCBI taxonomy): Eukaryota > Metazoa > Chordata > Actinopteri > Siluriformes > Ictaluridae > Ameiurus > Ameiurus melas. Next base: position 33,325,250 of record CM022758.1, on the reverse strand, counting down.
AGTGGTGGCTGTGGGACCTGGAACCACCACCAAGGTGTTTATGATCACAGAAAATCTTTCAATTTGATGTGCATTTTTGTGCTGGGAGATTCATTCAAATAACAACATGCGTTTATCTGTCAGAATGGAGCTGTAACCCCCGTCTGTGTGAAGGTTGGAGAGAAAGTTCTTCTTCCAGAATACGGAGGCACGAAAGTGGTTCTCGAAGATAAGGTACATGTCGTCTTGTGTTGTGATCGTTTGATTGTGCTTGAAAACTTTCATGAAACCAGTTCTAATACTTATGTTCAATCGTAGGATTATTTCCTGTTCCGGGATGCAGATATTCTAGGAAAATACGTCGAGTAATCCCTGCTAGTGTCTGTTAGAACCACGCTTGTCATCCCCGAGGAGTGGTCGCTTCTTTTTTCCTTGTTTTTGGCTTTTCTATGTTGACAATTGTAAATAATTATGATGATTTTGTTATATTAATAAAATGAATTTGGGGAAGTCTGAATGTGTTTTCTGATCTCGAAACTGTATAAATGTGCTGTGAGTTTGTCTCGTATTCAGCATATAAACCTGTTTAATGCTGCGCTCAGGAGACAGGTGAGAGTCCAGCACTGGTTTAGTTTAATGCACCTCTATCTTGTAGTATCCTATAGTAGTGCATATGCTTAGGCAATGACACACGGGTCATATTTGCATTCTTTCATAATAAGTATATTTTATTAGTCCACTTTGAAATCTGAGGCCAAAAGACTTCGCAACCATAATGTTCTGTATAGCTGCACTGCAATAAAGTATGTAAAAGAAAGGTGTGCTCACTATGCACTGTAACTTATTCATTTCAGGTAATTAATAACAGGCTCGTGTGATGTTCTTGCCACCCAAGAGTTCAATATTTGCCTAGAACAGCACATGCCAAAGTGTTTTCTTATGGCATTATTTTGTGTTCAGTTTTCATTCATAAAAACTGAAATATTAAAACAATTGTAAAATTATATACAATGTATATATGTTCACAATTTATGAGCACTTTGTTAGGAACACCAGTACACCTAAAGAGATCGATGGAGAATAGCCAGAGTGGTTTGAGCTCACAAAAACGCTACAGTAACTCCGATAACCATTCTGTATAATTGTGGTGAGCAGAAATGCATCTCAGAATGCACAACATGTTAAAGTTGTCAACATGAGGTGGATGGTCTACAACAGCAGAAGACCATGTCAGGTTTCTCTTCTGTCAGCCAAGAACAGAAAGCTGAGGCAGCAGTAGGGACAGACTCGCCAAAACTGGGCAGAAGCGTAGCCTGGTCTGATGGATCTCGATTTCTGCGGAGGAACACAGATGGCATTCTGACCTGAATTTGGCATTAACAGTATAAATCCATTTACCAAACTTGTGTCAACAGTCCAGGCTGGTGGAGTGTTGGGGAATGTTTTCTTGGTACATTTTGGGCCCGTTAATACCAATCATGGCTTGAATGCCACAGCCTATTTGAATATTGCTTCTGACCATGTGCATCTCTTCATGGCCACAATTTACCATCTTCTACTGGCTATGATCATTCCAGCATGATAATGCACCATGTCCCAAAGCAACATTTGTCTCAAACTGGTGTCATGACCATGAGGTCACGGTTCTTCAGTGATCTTCCCAATCACCGGATCTGAATCCAATAGATCACCTTTGGGTGTGTGGTAGAACTGGAGAAATTCTGTAGGACCAGAAGAACCGTTTCCTTGTTATAGACCCAATACCTTGAAGAATTAAAGCTGTTTTGAGAGCAAAGGAAGGCCATAGCCAGAATAGTGTTCCTAATAAAGTGCTCGGTGAGTGTTAGCTTATTAGCTATCTGTATTAGTTAAATACACAGAGAGAGAGAGAGCGCACTGGTGCAGTTGTCTACTATATAAATTAATATTGTGACCTGGTTTACTCTCTCGTGCACTTGGACGCCATTTTACGGGCCGTCTCAGGGCCAGAACCTGTAATGTACCTGTACCGTCTACAGCGGCGCTGTTGAGCAGCAGCAGTACCAGAGACCACCGCTGGAGGCGCGCGCACGCCATTAAGTCGGTCGAGATGGTCATGGCGGAGGGGACAACCGTTTTGAGGAGGAACAGACCGGGCACCAAGGCGAAGGTACACCGCTTCCGGACTTTCGTTTAGGTTCGCGATTTAACCCAGAAACCTGTTGAGAAGATCCCCGTACAGTCTAACCTCCAGGGAGGCAGGGTAATGTTACGGGTGGCGCGTTTGGGAGCGTTTGAACCACGACTCGTTAGCATTAGCAGGCTAGTCTAATGTTGGGGTTTGTTCAGAGCCCTGGGTACGGACAGTACACTCAGCGGGGCAGGGGCAGGGGCAGGGGCGCGGGCAGGGGCGCCCCTCTCCGGCGGGGTTCCGCTCAGAACACTGGTGAGACATTTATTCATTTATTATTTCAGCTAAATGTGTCCGACTCCACACTCTGTATCTGGAGGGTTATTAGCTGAATACACACAGACCACCTGCTCAGCCCTGTTCAACACACAGCACTGATATTATTATATTATTATTATTATTATTATTATTAATGCTCAGCCCTGTTCAACACACAGCACTGATACTACTACTACTAATAATACTAATACAAATACTACTCTATAATACTTTATAATGATAATAATACCAACTCCAGTGGGTCAGGGCTGAGTCCAGGACCATAGCAGACTAATATGTATTTGAATATGTCTGTCCGTCCGTCCATCCATCCCTCTCTCCCTCTATCTGTATGTCTATCTATCTATCTCTCATTCTCTATTTATCTAGATATGTCTATCTCTCTAATATATATATATATATATATATATATATATAATATATATATATACACACACACACACACACACACACCCACACCCACACACACACCCACACAGAATCATTGCTGTTTAATGTGTTTTAAAGCGGTTAATTTGTTTTAGTGCTCTTATCCACGTACACGAATAAGCGAGACACATGCTGATTTACTCTAAACCGTGTCCCCGGGTATTTGCCCTTAATGGTGTTTTAACATATCACGAACCTTCAGATTTCTCCCAGGCGTGTTTACCGCTCACTCGGGAGCTTTTAATCTTTTCTCACTTTGCCAGGACTTCTACAGCTGGCCCGAAGAGTCTTTCGAGGAGATGGACAGCACTCTGGCAGTGCAGCAGGTGGGGGCGCTGCTCATAACTTAACCTTACACGTCTCAACTCATGGAACTTTCTGCAGGATGCTTAGAAGCAAGGAATGTATACTATATGCCCAAAAGTTTGTGGACACCTAACCATCACTCCTCATATGTGCTTTTTGAACGTCCCATTCCCGGTTTAGTCCCCTTTTCCCGATATAATACCCTCCAGTCTTCTGGGAAGGCTTTCCACAAGATTTAGGAGCGTAGCTGTGGGTATTTGTGATCATTCAGCTGTAAGAGCATTAGTGAGGACAGATACCGATGTCGAGTGAGGATGTCTGGGGTTCAGTCGGCGTTCCAGTTCATCCCAAACGTGTTCGGTGAGATTGAGGTCAGGGCTCTTTGCCGGACACTCGAGATCTTCAACTCCAAACTTGGCAAACCATCTCTTCATGGAGCTTCATTCCAGTGAAGGGGAAACTGTAACGCTACAGCATACAAAGACGATGGTGGCAACGGTTTGGAGAAGAACCACATGTAGGTTTGATGGTCAGGTGTCCACAAACCTTTGGTCAAACAGTATAGAGATGACTTATCATGGTGTTATTTAGTCCCTTCAGGATTTAGAGATTTTTACGATCTTTATGTCCGTGTTACGATGTCGATAACAGTCTCTAACAGTCGTGACCTTCTTAGTACATCCAGCAAAACATTCGCTCGGACTGCGCCAACATCGAGAAGATCTTGGAGCCTCCTGAAGGACAGGACGAAGGAGTGTGGAAGTACGAACATCTCAGGTAACGTTCACTTTTCTCGGATGAAACTCCAACAGCGACGAAGAACCTCGTTCTGTTCAATAACAGTGTACGATGCCGCTGTGATGAAATCTCAGCCACACATGCCGCAGACGTCAGAGTCCGTTGTCTTCCCTCTTCTCTTAATGACATCGTTTCACTCTTTTCTAGGCAATTTTGCTTGGAACTCAACGGCTTGGCTGTTAAACTCCAGGTAATCTCCAGGTGTTATTTGAACGGCCTATAAATGTAACGCTCAGTCATCAGGTACCACACAAACAGTTCAAATTAGTGGCACCACCCATGTCGATCCAGTTCTGTGCCTTTTGTATACTGCGTAATTGTCCGTCTTTCACGTTTAACGGTTTGTTCCTGCACTTTGTGCGAGCAGAGCGAGTGCCACCCGGACACGTGTACCCAGATGACTGCTACCGAGCAGTGGATCTTTCTCTGTGCCGCCCACAAGACTCCAAAAGAAGTGAGTGTAACGTGCGCCGCTTTACGGGCGTGTCCGAAACAGAACCTGCGCTACCTGGCGTGGACAGACCCGTGTCCGAATCTAACGTTTAAATAGAATGCTGCCTTTTTGGGCATCTTCATCTGGCCTGAAGGCAGCATGCGTATATCCTTTGCAGTGTTACATATCCCATAATGCAGCACATCAGCCAGCCTGTAAAGTAGAGGAGGAGACGGGGAGGGGGGGAAAGAAAATAAAACCCCATTGCCTGTGAATCCGCCCGTCAATTTTATTTAATTTAGCGCTTTCTAGCAAGAATTGATCGGTGTAGCCATGGAATATTCCCTAACGGCTACTTTCCTAACTATCGAAGTGCTACCTTCTAACGAGTCTTCTGTTTCGGACAGCCCTGACCTCTCTACCTAATCCAGACGTCCCGGTTTTTGTAATTGGAAAGGAATACTTGTCGAACCAAGGTCTTACATTTGTCATCCGCGACTCTTCCCTCGTAGCGCCTTAAAACTATAACAGAATACGTAAAACATGCTAACAGTACCTGTAAGCTACTACACGATCCCCCTCTCTCTCTCTCTCTTCAGTGTCCTGCCATCGACTACACCAGGCACACTCTGGATGGTGCAGCATGCCTTCTCAACAGCAATAAGTACTTCCCTAGTCGGTGAGTGTTTCCACACATCTGCCATTCCTCGTATGACAAGATGTGGATAAACAGATCGGACGTGGTTAGAAGGATTAGCAGGCGAATTCAGATCTCTACCAGTCTTCAGTTCTAACCCGCGGTGGCGCGATTTCTGTCCGCCGCGCTCACGAGCTTGTCGTTCGTCCTCTACAGCGTCAGCATTAAGGAGTCGTCCGTGGCGAAGCTAGGCTCGGTTTGCCGTCGCATCTACAGGATCTTCTCCCACGCTTACTTTCATCACCGGCAAATATTCGACACGTATGAGGTCAGCAGCCCCTTTTTTGGTTTGTGTGTGTTCTATTTTCACCGTCTCTAAAAGGTTATGGCTCATAACACACTGCATGTACAGTTAATTAAAAGTGTGCGAGTGGCAATCTTTAGCTGGATCACTAGGTGGCACCCTGAGACCATGTTTAACTAAGGGAGTCGAGTACGACGTGTTTAATATTCACGCTGTAGAACTATAATGTGGACACTCAATGGTCCATGCATTTGGGAAGAAGGTAGGCAACACTTTCAGGCAGTGGTTTGTTAGAGTGTCTGTCCTGTTTTAATGGTAGTGTCGCATGCATGTTTTTCTGGAAGGAATTTCATGAATGTTCCTCTGACTGAGGAACGGTGGTACTTTTCTCTCTCCCTCACACACACACACACACACAGAGGCAATTATCGTATCAAAACATACATCACCCACCCTGTTGTTCACATCACCTGCAGAACGAGACGTTCTTGTGTCACCGATTTACCCGCTTCGTGATGAAGTACAGCCTGATGTCTAAAGACAACCTGATCGTGCCCATCATGGAGGAGGAGAACCAGAGCGGCTCTGCAGGAGAGAGCGAAGCCTGACCCGAACACCTGGACTCCCCCAACCCAGAGACACTCCCCTGTACATAAGTCCTACAAGCTGCACGAGTCTCGTCCTTTCCTTTTCTTTTCCATCCTATATAAACAAGTGTGGTGATATTCACCCTCTCTTTCCTTGGTAAGTTATTGTGTGGGTGGAGGCGTTTTATATTATGAAGCGCTTTGTTTTTCTTCTTTTTTTAAAAAATGAACTAAAAGTTCGATGATTTTCTTTGTGATAAAATGTAATAAAACACACCTCATACCCAGAGCTGGCTCGGAGCTTGTGCTGTTCAGTGGACTTTGAGCTCTTCATGTCGGTGAACAGACACGCAAAACCAAATGACCAGAGAAACGAGGGGATATCCGTTTTAATAAAAATGTTAACTCCGATCATACGTGTCGAGTTACATTATTTAAAATTTTAAAACACTGTCCATGGTAAATTATACTGGTCACTTAAAAAAATAAAAATAAAATCAAAACAAACCACATGATATTACAGAAAAAAGGAACTCGGCATTTCATGGCTTATTAATCCTATATACAGCATTATAATAATCTACAACCTGTTTTTCTTTATAGTGTCGCTTAAAGCAAGATACGACACAGTTGCTAGGAATAATAACTTTTTAAAAAGTACAAAATTGAGTCATTCAGAACCATGTAGACCTAAAGTGAACGAGTGTGGAGTTAGTTCTCATGCTGGTCCTTTACTAAAACTCCGTTTCCATGAACCTGTGTGAAAACTACACCGTGCGTTACTTGTGAGCGAACAACGAAACCAAAACGACGAAAATCAGGACCTTTTGTAGCACCACTCGAGTTCAGAACGGCAAAACCGAGATACGCAGCCTCCAGTCTGATTCCCCCGTTCCAGATGTGGTGAATTAGGGCCACTGTTTTGGAAGAAAATGTACTTTTTTCATGGCCTGGTCTTAAAGCAAAAAAAAAAAACAAACAAAAAAAAAAACCACAACAACCCCACGTATTAAAATCCAAAAGAAGATGGTGTTTTCCCTGAACTGTTCCCATCCTCAGTACCGTAAAAAGCAAGTCTGGAATACACAAAAATGGAAAAACGTTGGCGTCACGCCGCGAGCAGCAGAGGAGCCGAGATGAGTCTCGGTGACCGAGTGAGCGTGTACTGTAGCTTTGAGTCTTTGCAGGAGGTGTCAGGACGACAAGACATGCTGACTGATGTGTAGTTAGTGAAGAACAGATAAATGAAGTGAGAATTGTGCATTAGAACATGGCTTTATAAAAAAAAGAAAAAAAAGAAAAAAAAAAGTGCTAAACGTTTATCTATATGATCAGGGATGGGGTAAATGTGAGGAGGTTAAACCTAAATTGTTAATGATATATAAAAACCTCATAGTATAGAGCGGAGCATCTTGGATCCAGTTCTCTATCAAGAACGCCGGTCACATACAGGTGACCTCGGCTGCCCCGTCGTCCTGCTCGAAGCCGCCCTCCTCCAGCTGGGACAGGGCGCTAGGATAGCCCGCTCCAAACAGAGGGAATCCCACAATGCCCCCTGAACTGGGGGAAAGCCCCTCGGAGTGATCTGCTCCCATCCCTCCATTTACAGAGTGACTGGCCTTCTCTTTTCGAGTACAGCTACCCTGAGACACACGGAGAGGCAGAAAGATCGTTATACCACAGCGCTGTCGGTTGTGGCTCGGGACAGGTTTATTTTAACGAGCTCGATGATAATAATAATAATATGTTGTTGCTTATATAAATAAAACTCATTCACAGGGACTTGTATGGGGGATGTGCCATATATAATCCAAGCCTAATTGTCATAAAAAATAAAATAAAAATAAAAAAAGTCATTGCGCATTTTCTCCCTAATTCGGTCTTGGCGAATTCCCGACCACCAGCCCGCTCTCCACCAACTGTGGAGGGTGAAGATTAACACATGCTACTTCTAAGACACGTGAATCTTTTTAAACTGCTCATGCTGTCTCACGGGGCAGTGTTACACACTCAGAACGCACCCTCTGCCCTCTTCTACATACAATTCATGAGCTCGCAGAGCTCCACGATTGGCTAGTTACTGTAACTTAACAGAAGAGAGAGAGAGAGAGAAGAGGCCATCCCTCCCATCCAGAGAGCTCAGTTGGACTTCAAACGTACGATCTCCAGAAGATGGGGGGAATGCTTTTCTATTTATCTTGCTGGAATATGATCAAGCTTTCCGTAAGGACACAGTCCCGGGTGTCGGTATGTTGTCTTTCTTCATAACATGAAGGCTATTTTTATTATTATTATTATTATTAAGCACAGAAGGTGCATAGGCATCTACTGTATCCGTTAGTTTACTAATTATTATTATTATAATTCTTCCCCACTGGGAGTCTGTGTCAGAAAGTCCTTGGCGTACCTGGCTGTTCTGTCGGATTGAGGAGGATTTAACAGGCCTCTGCAGGAACACCACTTGTTTAGTGGCAAGATTTCCTTCACTGCAAACAAAAACACCCTGCGGTCATAAACAAACAAAAGGAGGTGAGACAGAGGAGTCTGAACAGCGTGCGTGCGGTGTTGTACCTGTCATGGCGAATGATCGGCGTGGGCAGTACACACGTCAGTAACCAGCCGAACTCGGCCAGAGTGTGAAGGAGCGGCCCGTAATCCGTCTTCACGTCGGAGCCCTGTAACAAGCGCAGACTTTGATGCTTTTCAAACTCGAACTATTACACGTCTCTAAAAAAATCTGAAACGTACAACACGCCGGAAACACAGTACGCTGTAGCTTTCATGAGATTTATCGATACTGAGATACTACAACGTGTACACTAAACCAAGCGTAACCGTTACGCATTGCTTTTACTGACCTCGATAACAGTCCACTGCTCAACAACGATGGTGTCGTTGGCAGGAGACGCGGGGCTTCTCTCCTCATACACAAACAGCCCCTCTAAAGATCTGGGCACCGGATCACCTGTAAAAAAAAAAAAAAGAAAAAAAAAAAGAAGAAATCCCCTCATTATTCACCTCCGCTGATATCCGGAGCCGTTAGCATTCAGCCATAATCAGATTACTGGTCAGGAAATTGGTGAATAAAATATATTTCCACATGCCTGTGTGTGTGTGTGTACGGTCAGGTACGCATGTCCTAATGCGTAGAAACAGCGTTGTTTACTTATTTAGCTGGATGTATTGTACGAGTTCGATTCACTGTGGTTATGTACCATGAACTGATTCAACATTAAACCGGTCTCATTATAGATCAGCGCTGAGAGAGAGAGAGAGAGAGAGAGAGAGAGAGAGAGAGAGAGAGAGAGAGAGAGAGAGGGAGGGGGAGCTGTTATGTATATGCTCTTTTATGTTCTACATTCTCAGACCGCAGATGTAAACACACATCTGATTTAGCCGTTATTAGTCTGGTGCAAAAGAGGAAGTAAGGTCATTAGGTTGAGATGTGAGCACTAAATATAGTCACTGTGGGAGAAGAGAGCAGAGATGGGGGGTAAGGGGGGAGAGAGGAAGCAAACCAGAAACAGACTTTGAGAGGATGTAGACAATAAATTTGGGAGGAAAAAGGAAAACAAAACCCATATAGTACCAGAAGCACATGAGATGAGATTTGGATCAATCAGATATGAAGTGCTTTTACTCAGACCTGCTTTGTTCTTTAGACTTTTTCAGGAACAGATCTCTTTCATTTACAACACTATAATATAGTCTTCATCGTCCCCCCCCCCCCGCCCAAATCTCACAACCGCGGCCGAATAAGTTACCTTTAGGTGTGTCCCAGTACACAAATGAGTCCACTAATGACCAGCCTTTGCGGTAGTAAGCTGCCGTCAGCTCGAGCCAATCAGCCTCCAGACCACTGACGACTTGGCCTTTCCTGGACACGCGCATAGAAAGCGCCCCCTGGTGGTAGCAGCAGGCTAGCAGGTCCAGTGGAGCACACCCTGGAGCCCAGGAGTGAAACAGCACCAGCAACCTCAAATCTGCAGATTTAACAACACAGAGGCACCGTAAAGCGAAAAGCTTCCGTTTTCTATTTCAGACATATTTCAGCTTTCATAACAAGCTCTTTACTGAGAGTCTGGTAAATACATCAGGTCAGCAGATCAAGAAGCTTTTGTCATGTCCTAAGAACCGCTGCTGTAATCATAAAAACTATGATGCTTTCAATACAAAAACAATCTACTTCCTCTATTGGTTTCTTCCTCATGTCATCTTTTCCTTGCTCATTAGGAGTCTCAGATTTCTGTTCAGCTGCTGATATTCTACTGCGTCACCACACTTAGAGGAGGTTTTAACTTCATAACAAATACACTAAAATCACAGATAACGACACGGGACAATTTCTGTGTAATGGCTGAACATTCCTGAAACATCGACCTCAAACAAGTCGAATTCGATTATTTTTAATTCATGGAATTACATTTTTTCCCCCCAAATCAAGTGGAGGACAGAAAGTTATGGAATCGCCTCGTAATTTGCAGTTCTAATAAAACGAATCCCGGCGCATGTCGAAAAATGCGAATTGCACATCTTTTGGGTAGCAAACAAGACGTACAACAAGAGAGCGGACAACGGAAACTATGGAAAAGGATTATAAAACGCCTTCCAGAAGGTTGTTCCCAGTCAGCTGTGTCTAAAATGTGGTGCAAGTATAAACAAAACGGGAAGGGTATAGAAAGGTAGACATACGGGTCGACCGAGGACGTGTCGGGAGAGAAAAGTCAAAGCGATACAAAGCCTTGACAATAGAAAATGCACAACAAAACGAATAAACATCAAACGGGAGGAAACAGGAGTCAGTGTTTGTGACAGAACTGAAAGAAATCGGCTGAATGAAATGGGATTTACGTATAGAGTAGAAACGCCAAAGGAGAACCAGCACGAACACCTAGATAGAAGAAAACAAGGTTACAGTGGGCTAAAGAGAAGAGATCAGGGAGTGTAGATGAAGGTGATCTTCAGTGATGAATCTGATGAATCAGCGATGAATCTGAAGAATCAAAAAGAAATCGATCTGCCTTTCCTGAACAGCACCAGTTCCCACATCATCTCCTCATGAATCAGCGATGAATCCGTGATGAATTTAATGAATGCGTGATGAATTTAATGAATGCGTGATGAATCAGTGATGAATCTGATGAATCAGTATTGGCCAAGGAGATGATGTGGGAACTGGTGCTGTTCTAATGAAACATATAAAGAAGACTGCGTGAAGAATACAATCCCATTTCCGTACTCGTTTATAAACTGAGGTTACATGCCAGGTAAAGCACCAGGAGAGACCTCAACGGTCAATGCACAGGTGTACGCTGACATTTTGGACACTTTCTCATTCCATCATTAGAGAATAGTTTTGGTGATGATGAAGTCGTTGTTCAGGATGATAACGATGATAATCTCGCCACAGAGCAAAGAGCAGTAAATTTCTTCTTCAGGTAAGGCAGATCGACTCAACGACACGGCCAGCAAACAGTCCGGATCTCAATCCCATTCAAATCGATGGTGGAAACGGACTAAATTGGTCCTGCAATCCGCTATTCGAGAACGTCCACGCGTCAAAGAATAAAAGCCGGACGAGGAGCAACAGAGTACTAACTGTGATGATTTTTGTTGTTGATGCCATAATATATTTCCTCTAATCGATCTGGAGAAAAAAAAACTGCCATTAATTTAAAGAATTTAATTTCACTTGTCTGAGGTACGTTTCATGTTCAGCTATTACACAAAAATCTTTTTTTTGTATCATATCTGTGATTTGTTTATTTGCTACAAAGTAAAAAAAATTAATAAATAAATATGGTGAGCATCCTCCAAGTCTGGTGATTCCATCATTTTTGCCAGGGGTTGTACAAATAAAAGTATTTGTATGGTTGTCTTTGTCTTTTTTTATTTTTTCCTTCTCGTAGTTGCATCGTGTCAGTTACACAATTAAGAGAGAAAAGTAACACCTACTACGTTTGCATGCACGCTAATATCCCATATTAATCAGCATTCGGCGATTAGTATTGTAATTAGTATCGAGTCACCTAAACGCTGCAGTCCGATCGCCAGATTCTACAAATTATTATTCCCGCCCCTGGAATATTCCTGTTTTAACTGGAAACTTGTTGCATATAAACACCATATTCAGATAGTCCACTGAAAGGAGATATACGCGTGTGTTCAGTCTACAGGAATTGTGGGTGCTAACAGATGCTTAAGTGTAGGCTAGGTATTTATTAATGGCAACTCAGGCAAACGTACAACAACCATGTATACAGGAATATTCCCCCACAGTTATGGAACAGCCTTCCAGTCAGTTTTCAGGACTCAGAAACAGTCTCTGTGTTTAAGTCTAGGCTAAAAACATAGATGTTTACTCAAGCCTACCATGACTAGACTTTCTTTTACACAAAGTACACAGTCTTCCCCAACAATCTCTCCATCTCTGCTTCTGTGATTATGATTTTACATGATTTTACATGAGCTGCCAGTAATTCTGACCATTTCTGCTCTCCGGACCTGCCTGATCCATCCTGATGCCCTATCTCTGGATGGAGCCCTCATCAACTGAAGGCTAAATTCTGCCACTGGGGATGACCCCAAGCAGTACAGCCTAGAGATTGCTGAGGACGGTACCGCTTGAAGTACCATGGAAATTATTTTGGACCTCAATTCATCATGGACGTTCTCGCTGTGGTTGCTGGGACTACGGTTGCAGCGATGTCCTTGGGACTGCAATGACCACATGCTGTTTTACACTCAGGTCTCCTTTAGTGAACGTTGGACTAGTTCAACACACAGACTTCATATAAACACCATAACGAACTTTCTTTTACTTTCACACTATCCACCGTTCCCCAGATGAGGACGGGTTCCCTTCTGAGACCGGTTCCTCTCAACGTTTCTTCCTCATATCATCTCAGGGAGTTTTTTCCTCACCACCGTCTCCACCGTCTCGCTCAATAGAGATAAATTCACACACTTAAAATCTCCATCCTGTGTTTATATGTTTCTGTAAAGCTGCTTTGAGACAACGTCCGATATTAAATGTGCTCTACGAATAAAATTGAATTGAACTGAATTCCCACGGCTGTACGCGTATAAACATCGTGTTTGGAATATGGCTGAAACGGAATTTGACGTGCATGTAAACGTAGTCAGTCACAGAGATACAGAGGGCTCTTTTTGATAGAACTGAATGTGCCACATGATGAAACCGTTTATTTTACGCTAATTCATAGCTGCCATGCGCTTGTCCCTAAAGCGACCGTCCTCTATACGCATTTACACCTCGAAGTGAGAACACGACAAAATTTGACGCATTCGAAACGAGCTGACGCGTAACGCTCACGTCAAGCGCCCCATCACGATCGTATCGATTCCATAAGGACGTCCTCATCCGTATCCTCACATCAGGGACGTGATCGTGGCGGGCTTCGAGACGATTCCTGTCGTACGCAAGTGAGAACTGTTTCATGGGGAGTCAACCTCAGACGTGTTCACGGCACAAATCACTCGAACACGCTCGACCCTGCATCTGCACCGATACTCAACACTTTTGACTGTACGGAGACGGGAGTTTTTAGATGTGTAACCTGGACTATATCCGGCGTCTTCCGTGTCTCGGTCTCCCGGTGGAGTGTGTGGTGGGGAGCGACAGCTCCGTCTGGGACTCGCCACCCTGCCGTTACACCTCCCTCCTCCTGCCTGTTGGAGCACGGATCCCACGAAGCGCACGCCTCCCCGAGCGTTACAGTTAACCTGGACAATAGCATGTGTGTCAGCATCAGTGCATTTGCATGTGACGTGTCTAAACAATTGTTTTTTTTTTTTTTTGTTTTTTTTTTATTAAAAACTAGCAGATTTCCTTTAACCGCTAAGATTTATAAATTGGGGAACAAATCTGAAAGACACGAAGCTGACCCGGTCTATAAGTGCTCTCACGGTGTCGCTGGTCAGGGAATCTCCAGGCAGGGGCCACTCCTCAACCCTCAGCACTGGTACACTGTGAACCATGGCCAGTGCATGCTTACTGCAACACACACACACACACACACACACACACACACTTTCACTTTAGTGTTTAGGAAAATTCCACTTTGCACTGGGTCTAATAAAACGGTTTGTTGTTTTCTTCTGTGTTCTAAGCAAGGAAAGGAGAAGGTGGTGACTCTACGCAGGTTTCTCACAGGGGACGGTTTCATTTTTGAGCCTGTGAAGTGCAGGAGCTCTACTGCGATGCACCCTGCTGAAGGTCACGCTTGATTCATCGCGGTCTACGTGTCAGTACATGACACGCTTAAGTGTTTTCCCACACGTCCAAACAACTGTAGGCACGAGCGGTTTCTTCACTAAGGCATGCCGATCTGGATGCTTCTCTTTCTCTCGCTGGTTCCTTTGTGTGGTCTACAGTCTCCTTAACAAGCTCCTAATTCATCATGTACACCAGCGGTCCCCACCCCTTGTCTGCAGACCGGTACCGGTCAGTGGGTTCTTTGGTACCGGGCCGCACAGAAAGAATAAATAACTTACATTATTTCCATTTTATTTACTATCTGGATCTGAAAAATGAGCGGATTCTCTCCGTTACATCCTTCTACGACTCACTCTTGACACATGTCACACCTTAAAGGCCGGTCCGTGAAGATATTGTCTGATATTAAACCGGTCCGTGGCGCAAAAAAGGTTGGGGACTGCTGATACACGGTATTTTAGGCTAGGTAGGTTGAGATTAGACTTCCTGTTCTGCCCTGGATTCAGGATCGCAGATGGACGAAGAGTCGAATATGAGCAACGAGGACGCGCAGGGGGACATTAAAGCGATTACCGAATACTCCGGTCACTCTGCGTAGACGTGTACTCCTGCTACACGATGGGATTTTCAAGATACGCTTCGACGACTCTGGTCCCGTTCATCTGGTCCGTCCTGATTCTCTACTTCTGTCTGGAGCTTCGTGGACTTACTTTGGAATCACTTCCTATTGATGCGGATGTTCCCACATGCACACCCTAAAGACCTGCCCTTCCTCTAGTGGATAATCTCACCTGGATAATCTGGATTATTGATTCATGTAGATATTCTGTAATGATTTGTAAGAAGGTCCCGTTTGGAGTTTGGTTCTTCTCGACTAGGTCATTTCAAGGGTTTTTCCAAGAGTTTTTTTTCCCCCTCCGCCACAGGCTCGCTCGCTCAGGATCTAAATCTGCATCTGGAACTCTGGAAAGATAATGTCAATTGGTAGAAGCGTTATACAGATAAAATTGAATTACCTGGATCGCTGTCTGGTCAGGATGGCCCTGTAGAGCAGGCTGCAGGGCAGGGAGCGTGTACGGCCAACAGAGAGGATGATGGGATGCAAGGCGGCCAGCACATAGCCCTGAGTGTAGTACGACTGCAGGGCCTGAGGCAGCTCACACAGAGAGGACAGGTACTGCACGGTGGGCCGACTACCTGAGAAACACCAAATAATGCTCAATCATTCACCCTGAGTAACTGGATTATTCTCTCTCTCTCTCAGGGTTGAAGTGGATCTGGAGGCTATAATGAGAATACATCCTGGGTGTGAGTCTAGCCCGATGAGGAGCATCACACACAGCCATTCACACCTAGGTGCAGTTTAGAGCAGACGTATTAAGAGTAGCGAGGAACACGAGGTAATGCCAGTAATGTTGGTTTGGAGTTGCAATGACATTAATGGGGGGGGGGGGTGGGGTGGTGGTGGGGGGTAAGAAGCAGCCCTTCTCTCTACACTAACTCCAAACACACTTCCTGTGTCCACAAAAGAGCTGCTGTTCACAGCATGGACACATGTACACATTCCCCCCCCCAACATTCCAACAGACACACGAACAAGCTCGCGCTGAAACAGTCTGCCGTTCAGGTTTTCCTGTACATTTACAGACGGACACGAACAGACATGCACGCAAGTAATTCACACGAAATCTCCTATTCAGATTTCACCGCCGCTCCTAAAGCACACTTCCGTGTCCTCGTGCTTACGCTCATTAAAGGATAATCAGACTTCTGTGTGATGCTAGCCCAGACCGTTTCCTAGCAACGGTAACACCAAGCTGCTCGTCCCAGCCAGAAATGTGTCCCGGTCACTGAACGCCATGTGCACACCAAGATCACACCTGAGAGCAGAGACACGGAGTCGATCGCATGTAGGAGAAGGAGGAGAGAGCGTGTTTGTATTCACTGGGCAACAAGAATAACACCGACCTCGGAGAGGGCTGTGCTTTTATTCCCCCGGGGACTCAGTCTCACACTCCCTCCCTACCGCCATTTATACTCGCACACTGAGCCCTCTGTTCTCTGCTCATCAAGCAACAGAGAGGGAGGGAGAGAGAGGGAGAGAGAGGAGGACAGAGAGAGGAGAGAGAGGATGAAGAGATAAAGAGGACAGAGAGAGCGAAGAGAGAGGACACAGAGAGGACAGAGAGAGGACGAAGACAGAGGACAGACAGAGAAAGCGAGAGAGAGGGAGGGAGGACAGATAGAGGATGAAGACAGGACAGAGAGAGGAGAGAGAGAGAAGGATGAAGATGAGGCAGTGAGGATAAGATGCAGAACTGCAAAGAAAGTACAAGTAATAGAATAAAAGAAAATGACACGGGATCAGGGGAACGAAAGACTCATGAAGAAAGAGCGAGTGAAGACAGGAGATGAAGGGAGACTGGGGGGCTGCAGGGTGGCACTTTGTGGGGAGAGGAGAAAGCAGGGAAGGGCGGGGTAGAGAGAGGAGAGAGAGTTTATAGGAGGTTTTATGGTGCAGAAAGAGTTTAAAGGAAAAAGACGTGTGTATTAAAGGAGCATTTGGAAGAGTAAGACGAACATGTTCTAAAGATGAAACGGTCTCAACTCCCAACTAAATAAATAGAAGGGATAAAACCAAACGTTCACACGAATGATTACAGAAAAACAGGAACAGGAACACCTGTACACCTGCTCGAGGGCTGATGTGCGGTGCATACGGAGATGCTTTTCTGCTCATCGTGGTTGTGAAGAGTTCCTCTTCCTGTCATCTCTCAGTGTTTTCGCACCGTTCTGTGGAAACTCTAAAGACTGCCCAACTTGGTTATCCACGATCGGTCGACCTCTAGAACCTAAATGCATTGTGTTTCTCTCTCCTGTCAATCAGAGCAACGCTAGCCAATCATGGGCCAGCATTTTCCCCATGAGTGTATTCAGCCCTGTGACGCAGCACGAGCAACCGTTCGAAAAGACCCGATGGCTGGGTTCGCACGTCTTTGACGAAAGCACGTCCTAGCCCCCAAGGCGGTGGTGGTTGTGTGATAGGTGAGAGCTTGGTAGTGGGTATGAACTGCCAAATCTGCCACTGAATGAGCTACTTATATACACAGAAGCCATTACACCACATCAAGCTGTTCACCAAACGCGCCTTCAGTGATCCAGACTGAACGAGCTGCATCCCCAATGCTCTCCAGCTGTTCAGCGAATCCGAGTAAGCGATTAAGGCCAGTCAGTTTTAATCTGTCCGTTAGCTCTATCCCACCACCACGTCTGGCAGATGTAAAACGGCGCTAATGAAAACGCTGCTAAAAAGTTATGAACCGAGCACGGAGGGGAAGAAGAAAACCGTTTGAGGATGATTTACAGCTGTTTAATAATAAAGTTTTGGGCCCCATGTCGGTTCAGCACCATATGCTCAACCGCCGTGGGATAAAAATACCACACACAGCGTACAATCTAGAGACCTCTACAAGCAGTGAGCGATTTTACCATTGGTATTGTATCATGATTTACAGAGTTAGGTTTATGGAGTTTAAATATCTCTAGACACGTTTGTACGAACGATTAAACATGGAAATTAAACTCGTCTAGAATCAGATGGTCTAGAGAAGGGGTGTCCGATCTTATCCGGAAAATTCCGGTGTGGGTGCAGGTTTTCGTTCCGACCGAGCAGGAGGCACACCTGATCCCACCTGTTCAATCAGTTGATCTTGGATTTCAATAGACCACTCAGGTGTGGGTTCTGATCGGTTGGAACGGAAACCTGCACCCACACCGGAACTTTCCGGATAAGATCGGACACCCCTGGTCTAGAACTTGCTTTGAGACGGCTACGCTTCTGAACAGACGGCTCTGGAGATCAAGGTAGCAATGAGGGCACCTCAAGAAATGAAAATTCTTGCCATTGCGGGTAATAGCTTTGTGGTAATCATTAAAAACACACATAAATCCATGCTCGATGCCAGAGAGAGCTCCTGCTGTTGTTTATCCAAACTAAATCGTTCACAGAACAGCCCGAGTTATTTGAAGTAGAAGTTTTTAGGTAGATCTGCGAGGTCCTCCTGCATTCCACGTCTTCTCGTCCAGCTGTGGCTCTGGAATGAGGAGCGGTGCCTGAAAAAACGGGATCGGTAGAGACACCACCGAACGCCAGGATGTTCAAATACTGTACACACGTGTGAGCTACAGAACATGAGGTTGTTGATTTTCAGCCTGAAGTTGTTCTTTTCCACGAATACCTCTTAAAGCTGCCGAGAGTGATGGGGTTTTTTTTTTTTTAGCGTTCTAGTAGATATCACTAAAATCAATGCTTCAAAAATAAAATATACGTTCTTGTCCTTGGCTCTATAATAGCAGCTAATCACGGTCCTGCTCTAGTAACCAATCAGGGAACTGTACAGACAGGGTGTACCGGTGTACCCCGCCTTGTGCCCCATGCTCCCTGGGATAGGCTCCAGGTTCCCCATGACTCTGAAAAGGATAAGCGGTATAGAAGGATGGAACTGTACAGACATCCCAGACGAACGAAAACAGGCCATCAATGGAGAAGCAGCATACTGGAGAAGATTATAACGGCTTCGACTACTTTCAAAGAGCTTCAGAACTTTGGCTTCACAGGCCAATAGTGTGTTTTGGTAGATCCTGGTGCACTTTATGCGTTCGTACTTTCTTTATGGTACCTGGTAACGTTAGATGTTCGCCATTTCACTTTAGTTACATTGAGTACGTCCATTAAACTTTGAAGCAGTTGCACATGCAGACAATTCAACAAATGTTCAACGACTGCTTGAACAAACGCTCTGTTGGTCGTCTCTACCATCTTTCCTTAGAATCGCACTGCTTGCGAGAATGTCTCTGGTGGAAGACGTACGTGAATCGAAGAGGCTTTGGAACGAACGCACGTTGCGACGACGTCACATGACGCGTCCCGGCCAAAAACCTGCAGAATTTATTTCTTTTTTTTATCTGCACTCATTTTGAAAAAGTGAAAACCTCATCGGGATTATTGCGCCGTTTGGTACGCATTTCTGTGTGCCAAATAAAAAGGAATAGCAAAATCCCAGGGGGAAAAAAAATTATTTTTTTTTTTTTTTTTTTTTTTTTTTTTTTTTTTATATATATATATATATATATATATATATATATATATATATATATATATATATATATATATATATATATAATATCTATCTATCTCTAATGATGAGTCTTTATTGTTCACGTATACAGTAGAGCGCAGTGAAGTTGATTTCTTTGTGTACCCCACGGAAGTTGAGGTCAGTGCACAGGGTCAGCCATGATACAGCACCCCCTGGAGCAGAGAGGGTTAAGGGCCTTGCTCAAGAGCCCAACAGTGGCAGCGCTGGAGCTTGAACCCCCGACCTTCCAATCAGTAATTCAGAGCCTTAAGCCACCACCGCCAACGTATATTTATTATTATTAGTTTTGAAACAAGCATGTGCAAGGTTTGATGTAAACATTTCAAATACATATAATTCCCAGATTTTTTAATTATTCATTTGGGTTCACCACAACAACAACAACAACAACAGAACTGTGGACAGGGTCTACACTACAGGAACGTGGAAAGGATTATTCTGTGGAAAGCACCACATTTTGCCTTAATTCCAGGGGAGGGAAAAATAGCTCTTCTGACCTATTTCTAGATTTGACCCTGCTGTTGCTATGAGAAACGGGAAGATCCTTCAACTTCAACTGAGCTGTGCCAAAATGCCACATTTCTACACCGTGGTACCAAGGATTAGGGATCTCAGCGGGTTCGGAGAGTTACAGATCTGAAACACAAAGCGTTAGACAGAACCAGACTGAAGTCATGTACCACACGTGCCAGACTTCTCCAGATGAATCCTGGAAAACCCAGACAGACGTACCTTCTAAGCTGAAGTCCAGCAGCACGTACTCGTACACGGTGTCGGTTTTGCTCTCCACTTGCGGTCTCCTCAGGGTGGAGTAAATTTTACCCGGGCTGCTGTCCTCAGGCTCCTCCAGTTTCCGTAGTCCACATCCCATCGTGCTGGGATCTCCGGCGTGAGCGCGCACTCTAGAACCCCGAACCTGGGCAGCCGAACCGACTCCCGAGCACGCGCAGAGGAGCGCGCTTTCGGGCACGAGTCTAACTCTCCATTCTTGGTTCCGTAAACACCGGACCCCACACACACACACACACACACACACACACACACACACACACACACACACACACACACACACACACACACACACACTAAAGTGCACAAAGTGCGCGCGCCCGACGGAAAAAGTTCAGACGCAAGGCTTAAAAAGAAAAGACTGGAAGGATTTCCAAAAAAAATCAGTCCAGAGTTGTGCAGAAAAGTTTTCTCCAGCTGCGCTCCGGTTATCCGGTTAACTCTAAAGCGAAGAGAAGCAATGGCTTCCAGACCACAAGCTCTTTGGCACTTAAAACAAAAACCCAAAAACTTGTGGCTGGAGAGAAGAGGCGGAGATGGAACTGAATGAGGGGGCGGGGACAAGAGGCGGGGCTAGAGTCGTCTGGCGAGTGCGCATGCGTAATGATGGTCCAACCCAATGGTTGCATTAATAATGAGACGTTTATTTAATAGACTACTACACCGAATACACTGAAATCTGCGTGAAAATAACCAATTAACGCTACCTATAATCACCTCTAAATACAATGATTATCTCTGATTACTTACATACATGGCATGGTCAAAAGTTTGTATACACAAAGTTGTTAAGCACACAATTGTGCCTCTGTATGCAATCTCTCTGGAATCACTGGGACTACAAGGCTCAAACCTGTTCCAGCACGAACGGTGATGCACAAAGCGAGCTCCATGAAGACCTGACACGGTTAGAGTAAAAAATCAAAAAAGAACTCGAATGACCTAGGCCTCCTCACCCAACATCGGTGCTCGTCCTCATTAATATTCTTGCGGCCGAATGAGCACAAACCCCGACAGCGACACTCTAAAATGTAAGAGAAAGCCTTCACAGAGAAGTGGAGGTTATTATAACAGCAAAGGAGGAAGCAACACTATATTAATGCCCATGGTTTTGGAACGAATGAAGACAAGAACACAGGGGTGTGATGGTTAGATATCCACGTACTTTTAGACTACACTGATGTTTTATGAATTCTGTTTCTTCTCTCTCTCTCTCTCACACACACACACACACACACACACACAGACACACACATATGCACACAGCCTTATGCATGATACCAAAGGTAGATCAGATACCAGCTGATGGACAAACTGTGTCGTTTTCCACATTAGAAGCAGGGAAATTTAACTCAATTAAAACTTTAAGCAAGGATTTTATTTTATTGGCTATTTTTTTTTTAAAGGAATGTTAACACTCTCTGCCTTTGATGTGTTTTGTGATATACCAGTTAAATCATTTCTGGACAATACGGATAAAGTAGCTAGGATTTAGTAAATCTCATTGGTCGTCTTACGCTCAGGGAGGTTTTGGTCTCTTGTGTGAGTTGCTGGAATTTTTCCTGCTTGTTGGGCTGTGAGGCCATTTCCGGCCTGACTCTTAAAACAACATATGGGTCATCAAGGATGACTCCTCCACACCAACCCCCAACCCCATCAACCCCCCATCCCCCCCATCCCCCATCTTTAAAGACATCACGGCTAACAGATTTGTTTAGGTGTAAATTTCTGTTAAAAAAACTTGTAAACACTGAAGGGGTTCTAAACACAGATTTTGTACGTCTCAGTAATCACGACCTCGTTCTTTAACAAAAGGTTATGTTGTTGCATTACCTAAAAACCAGGCTGGCAGTTGTAGCCATGCCTACTTGAGGCTTTAATAAAAACAAACCAACCGAACAGGAGAAAAGGAAGGAAAGAGGCCTCGGTATAGAGGCAAAGAGGAAACATGCGTAAAAAGACATAGTTTACCATCAACCCACCTCCCTGCAAGAGTAAATGAATCTATTAATACATTCTTGTGGGTGAGTCAGGCCCAGAGCAGACCAACGTGGAAGGAAAAGGAGGAAAACACTGAGCTGATGGAAAAGCTCGTTTCTGGTCCACCTGTCAAGCAGACAGTCTCAAACAATGCCCACCTGCTGGGTTCTGCACGGCACACAACAAAGAAATAATCACCGTAAACCTGCCACAGGGAAGCATTCTGTGTAGAAAAGGTTTTATGGCTCATTTTATGAATCATTACTGAGGACCACACGTCAGATTGAAGAGAGCTGATAAGAGTGTCGTTTCTACTTAGTTTCCAAAATTCATCCTTCCAAAACATCTTTGTGTCAAACTTCCTGTTGTGTTTTTTTTTATTTTATTTTTTTAAACCATTGTGGATATGAGCCATTTGCTAATTTTATTTTGGTTTTATTTTTCAGGCTGTATAATTAAGGGCTCTTGAATATACTGTACACACACAAGTATACATTACCACAGCCATTCCCTTCAAATGACGGATTGTTAGGGTGTTATATTTTCGTTTTGAAGCCACCAACAGGAAAACAATACATTTCTTGAGCCACGCCCGAGGTGTCCCGTGGAAGGACACCCATGTGTCCTTTTTAAACCAGCAGGCTGAGTATAATCAAAATCTTAGCTCAACAAAGCTAATCATTCCCCAGAAAATAGTTTGACCTCAGGAACAAAGCAGGGGTCAAAGTCAATTTAGCGCCTAATTCATTCTTAAATGATTTAAATTCAAAGCTGCTATTGGAAAATAGCTCACACACACACACACACACACACACACACACACACACATTCTTACCCACAGATGTCTTTCATCATACTATTTAATTAATCTTGTTAGTAATCCTCTCAAATTTTCCATATAAACCTGCTCTCTGAGAAAAAGACCAGAAGCTTCTAATCCTAGAGATGGAGCTCCATCTTGTGGTTGTACTAAAAGATCAGAGGACGAAAGCATACTGTAGAGACGTTATATCCCTTCCGAGAAGCATGAACTCGCTCAAGCGAGGCGTATTTTTATACTCGGTATGACTGGTAAGGTTTAGTACAGATACTGAACTCACACTGGTTTTGTAGGGCATGCGGCCTGTACCACCACTGTAGGTTCTCCGAGGAGCCAACGATGTGTGGTGGTATAGTGGAACACAGCAAGGAAATACATTCGAGTGTGATTTGTGTTCATTTGTGTAGAGTTAGAGTTGAATTAACAGACTAACATAGAAGATTTGGTCTTTGTCGCCAACAATTATCTAACACAACTGAGTAAATGCTTTACCTCAGGCTCTTTATTGTCCAGTGGAGATATAATACTACTGTATATTACACACCACTTCATGATGCGTTTTTATCATTTCTCTTCTCTAATACACGTGACTCAGATCAGCCCATCAACAAACCCTGTATGAGCCGACGTAGGAGTGTTAGAGCATGGTGGTTACTGTCCGAGTTTCTGCACTTGTGCCCCCCGAGGGTTTCCTCCGGGTTCTCCAGTTTCCTCTCACCTCCCAAAACACGCCAGTAGGTGGAGTGGTGACTCTAAATTGCTCCTAGGTGTTAATGACTTTGTGAACGTGTGTGTGAATGTGTGTGTATGCTGACCTACATCCCGTCCAGTTTGTATTCCTGACTCATGCCCAGTGTTCCTGCAATGCTACGTATCCGAGTGTAATATATAAAGAGACTCTATAGAGAAGCACGGTTTGTATTGAATTTCATCATTGTCGTGTAGCAGGAACTTGCTAAAATTCTCGTTTCAGTTCTTAATCCATTATCATGAGGTCACTGTGACATAGAGGCAGTCACACCTGCACTTGAAAATCTCCGATCATTACTGAGATGAGTTGTGCTCAACAGACATCCTGTTCTGTTAATACACACACACACACACACACCCATTCATACACTACGGACACTTTAGACACGCCAATCAGCCTGCCATGCATGTCTTTGGACTGGGGGGGAGGAAACCAGAGTACCCGGAGGAAACCCCCTGCAGCACGGGGAGAACATGTACACTCTACACACACATGGCTACTGTGGGAATCAAACCCCCGACCCTGGAGGTGTGAGGCGAACGTGCGAACTCAATGGATGTTCTTCCAGTAAAATGCTACTAAACGTCTTGCAAGAACTAGACAAATGTCAGTCATTTTAGTTTAGTGTAATAACCTGATAATGAAACCCAAAGCACATATTTCAGGGGTCATTGGAATTGGCTTTGAGATAATTGAGGAAATTAGTGGCCTCTCTTTCTAACTAAATCACCTCATGCTGTGTGTGTGTATGTGTGTGCGTGCGCGCACTGTTGTACCTCATATGGTATGTTTGTAGTGTAGTGTGGCGAATTAATGTGGTTGCTGATTGCAATCAAGGTTTTCACAAGTCGAAACTTCCTGACGCAAACAAGGCCCTAAAATGGTGTCCAAATCTGAAGTATATGAACTAATCCACACCACAGTTTTATACTCTTCCAGTCTAATGACAATAAAATTACATTTATTCACTTGGCAGACGCTTTTATCTAAAGCGACTTACAAATAAGCAAAACGATATATCAAGCAGAGAACAATACAAGTAGTGCTACTATACAAGATCCATTAATTGAATACCAGAGGAAGCAAAGTGCACAGAGTAGAGGTGCAAGTGTTTTTGTTTTTTTGTAATTTTTTTCTCTCTATGAGTTGGTTAGGTGTTCAGGGAAGAGGTGGGTCTTTAGCTGTTTTTTGAAGATAGTGAGAGATTCTGCGGTCCGGATTGAGATTGGAATAACGAGAACAAAACATTGTAGGATTCAAGCGTTCTAAACACATTCTAGCTATAACCTCTCAGGGTTATCCAAAAACTCTGAAGAGTGCTTACATAGAGCCGTGTTTTTACAGTTTATTTACCCACTGCATATCGGTAACAATCTATTACTGTCGAAGCACCACTGTTTAAAGTTGTTTGAGCTCTTTTACAGCCAGTATAAATGTCAGACAAAACCCTAATGAAAATAAGTAACAGCTAAAAGACACAATAAGAACAACAGTCATGAATAGCACAGCAAGAAACAAGAAAAAAGCATGTTAGATGGGTTAACTATTTATAATATCAGGCTAGCTAGCAAACATTAGCTACTTATCTAGGCTAACATTACCTAGCACTGAACTAGATATCCCTACAATAAATTAAGCTAAGCTTTTTATCTATTTTAATCTATTTATAATATCAGGCTAGCTAGCAAACATTAGCTACTTAGCTAGGCTAACATCACCTAGCACTGAACTAGATATCCCTACAATAAATTAAAGCTAAGCTTTTTATTTATTTGAATCTATTTATAATATCAGGCTAGCTAGCAAACATTAGCTACTTAGCTAGCCTAACATCACCTAGCACTGAACTAGATATCCCTACAATAAATTAAAGCTAAGCTTTTTTTTTATTTATCTATTTTAAGCTATTTATAATATCAGGCTAGCTAGCAAACATTAGCTACTTAGCTAGGCTAACATTACTTAGCACTGAACAAGATATCCCTACAATGAATTAAAGCGAAGATTTTATCTATTTTAAACTATTTATAATATCAGGCTAGCTAACAAACATTAGCTACTTAGCTAGGCTAACATTACCTAGCACTAAATAAGATTTCCCTACAGTACATTAAAGCTAAGCTTTTTATCTATTTTAAACTATTTATAGTTTCAGGCTAGCTAGCAAACATTAGCTACTTAGCTAGGCTAACATTACCTAGCACTGAACAAGATATCCCTACAATAAATTAAAGCTAAGCTTTTTATTTATTTGAATCTATTTATAATATCAGGCTAGCTAGCAAACATTAGCTACTTAGCTAGGCTAACATCACCTAGCATTGAACTAGATATCCCTACAATAAATTAAAGCTAAGCTTTTTTTTTTTTAATCTATTTTAAGCTATTTATAATATCAGGCTAGCTAGCAAACATTAGCTACTTAGCTAGGCTAACATTACTTAGCACTGAACAAGATATCCCTACAATGAATTAAAGCGAAGATTTTATCTATTTTAAACTATTTATAATATCAGGCTAGCTAACAAACATTAGCTACTTAGCTAGGCTAACATTACCTAGCACTAAATAAGATTTCCCTACAGTACATTAAAGCTAAGCTTTTTATCTATTTTAAACTATTTATAGTTTCAGGCTAGCTAGCAAACATTAGCTACTTAGCTAGGCTAACATTACCTAGCACTGAACAAGATATCCCTACAATAAATTAAAGCTAAGCTTTTTATTTATTTGAATCTATTTATAATATCAGGCTAGCTAGCAAACATTAGCTACTTAGCTAGGCTAACATCACCTAGCACTGAACTAGATATCCCTACAATAAATTAAAGCTAAGCTTTTAAATAATAATTATTATTATTATTATTTTTACTTCAAATGTTAGAATGACAAAATAATGGAAGAATTTAACTGATGAGGTTCCTTTGTTTCAGGTAAATGATATTGGTGCGTAGTTTTTACGGTAAACTTAACGACGCTATATGTGTTGTTTTTTATTAATTTTTTTGTGGCTTATTTCAATATACTTATGATTGTTACAGTAGCTATACATTCAGGCCTTTTATATGTTATAATCTACCAGTACTGCAAAAATGTCCCTACAATGTTGTTCCATTATACCGTGAATCGTGTTTAAAGTGTCACACCGGTTTGAAAATTCCTCACAGTGTAGTCACGGTGTAATGTATAACTTCCTTTATAAGGGTGTTTTGAGTAAACAGGTTTCGTGGTCATTGATGTAGTAGATAAAAATGCTCGAGTGCTCGAGTGTAGCTCGTGGTCTTGCAGGTCGTTTCTGATCGTACCCGGTGTTGTGAATTCTAAAGGAAGCACTTTATGATACCCTAAAACATTTTGTCGAAGTTCTCTCGTGCACCACGTGATCTTTATTTACTTTAAAACAATTACTTGCAACCCCCCCCCCCCAACAAAAAAAGTAGTGATTTTTATGTAAATTCGGAATGAGTCAGGTTTTCCAAACGGGCCGAGTAGACCTTTACGATGTTGTGCCGTTTAATTAGAAAACACATCTGTTATTAAGGAACTGTAGCTTTAAATTGTGTCGAACACAGGAAACTGTGAGGATGTGCAGGGCCTTGCACCTGCACATGTCTCTGTTCTTTACCAAAACAGCACGTGAGGGAGGAGGACGAGGATTAAGAACAACAAGGCCTCTGACCCACATCTGACACCTCCGAGAGTTGTTGTGGTTCAAGATGTGCACATGGGTGGACATGGTGAGGTTTATACAAAACATTCCAGCTCAGTTCTCTGTGTATATAATTCCTAAAAAATAAATAAATAAATAAATAAATACAGACACCCTGGATAGTCTTTGAAAATTTTCTGTACAGCTAGTTCTTTCAATGTTATATTCTAGCTTTCTCGTTTTCTCTGAGCTGATGATGGAGAAGCAGCGTTACTTAGTTTAAATATATACGGTTGTGCCCAAAAGTTTGCGTACCCCTTGCAGAATCTGCTAAATCTTAACACTGTTAACAAAATAAGACGGATGATAAAAATCCCAGTTTGTTGTTTATTTAGTCCTGTCCTGAATAAACTATTTCACATAGATGTTTGCATATCATCCACAAGACAAGATAATAGCTGAAATTATAAAAATTACCCCATTCAAAAGTTTACACACCCTTGATTATTAATACTGTGTGTCGTTACCTGGATGATCCACGACATGATGTGTTTATGTTTTGTGAGAGTTCTTCATGAGTCCTTTGTTTGTCCTGAACACTGTTCTTCAGAAAAATCCTCCAGGTACTGAGCATTCTTTACTTTTCCAGCATCTTCTGCATATTTGACCCCTTTCCTTTCCAACAGCGGCTATATGATGTCGAGATCCACCTTTTCACACTGAGGATGACCGAGAGACTCGTACACAACTATTACACAAGGTGCAAATGTTCAGTGATGCTCAAGAAGGCAACACGATACATTAAAAGCCAGGGGGTGTAAACTTTTCATCAGGACGATCAGTGTACATTGTTAGTATTTTGTTTAAAGATCTTTTTTTAATTATTTTTTTAATACCGCCCTTCAGACGCTAAATAAGATCGTTAAAATGTCTCCCAGAAGAAAAAATACTAACAATTTACACTGATCATCCTGTTCAAAAGTTTACACCCCCCTGGCTCTTAATGTATTGTGTTGCCTTCTGGAGCGTCAGTGAATGTTTGCGCCTTATTTATCTTGTCTTGTGGACTGTATGTAAACATCTGTTATGACAAATAGCTTATTCAAGACATCTATATAAACAACTGCATGGGATTTTTATGATCCGTCTTATTTTGTTAGTAATATTAAGATTTATGACCAACCCCTCCCCGAGTTCTTATAAGCCTATAATCTATAAGCCTGATCCCTTCTGTATGGCCCACCGTATGTTTTTATATCCTGTGTACTTATAACGTTATAGCCGTTGGTCTAGCGTATAAACTGACGGGAGCACGGTTCTTTGGAAAGTTCTTTTACAATACAAAGATTAGACAGAGTGCCGTTCAAAACAGCTGATCATTCGTTTGCTCTCAGGCCGCCGTTCGTAGCCAAGTGCAAGATCCAGAACTTGTCCCGCCTGTACACAAGAGATAATACTGTACGTGTGGCACTAGATATCCATCAGGTACAGAAACACAATGTACTCCATACACCTGCAGAGGAATGCGTTTCAGTGATTACGTGCTTACGTCATTTCTGAGCAGAGCAGGTGGAACATTCCAGCATGGATCTGTTATGTCCTAACCATATTTCATATCTCTCTACCACTTAAGCTGTTAACACGTATACATCACCTTACACCAAGATGCTTCTTTTGGCACATCACACATTCATATCACGCACTCAGAACTCCTTCCTCGTTTACGGTCCTGTCGTATTTATCAGAACCGAGCAAAGCCGATGTTTATGACCTGCACGCTACAGTTCACGACCATAACACTTAACATCATGCTACGTATATACAGTAGGTGGAGAACTAAAGGAAGATTATTAGACAAAATATTTCTTACTGCCACACACACACGTACGCCATGTAACAGTTCAAAATAGCAATAGCAGTGAGATGGTAGTAACTAGCCTCAGAAAGGTGTGAGACTTCCTGTACCCTTGCTAATGATCCGTGAGCTCTATCTACATTCCACAGTCTCCCACAGTCCCATTCTTGTGTCCTTTTTAAAAAAAAAAAATCATGGCAGATTACATCATGTATATATACATGTATAAGTGTATGACGTATAGGGATGCACCAACACCATTTTAAAACTTTTTTTTGACACAGTACTGATATCAGAGTCTTGGGAGGATGCTCCAAATGCAAGATTTGTTTTGGGTCACACATTTTCATGACCTTAACGTACACCAGCGGATTGGTAAATATGCCATATATATATATATATCAGTTAGCAATCTTGTGGTATAAGATAATGGTGTGTTTTCATGTTTTATATAGGTTATCGCCTATATTCTGAAACGCCATTGAGCCGACACTTATATGATGTAATTGTTTCCTCAGAATTTGGCTCTGAAATAAACACACCATTCGATTTCTGGTCAATTTCTATCGTAGAACCGGTACAGGTTACAAAAACGGTGCAGCAATCTTTCGTGAAGACGGATTTTATTTGTAAGCATCTGACAGCAGTGCTGCAGTAATGACCGGTAATGACGTAATTACAATCTCCTATTGTTTAATGAATGAGTAATAAAACGTAACGGGACACGCTGTTATGGGACATTAATCCTCGGTATGGTGGTGTGAAGAGGGTTTTTTCCTATAACAGCTTGCCCTAAAGTGTTTTTTTCTAAAGTGTTTTTATTCTTTCTTTTCTTATTACACCACAGAGGTTTGCCAATGATTATAATTTATGTATATATGACACATCATGCTTTTTTAATCACGTATAGTTATGGATAATGTTGTGGAACGTCCACGAGGTATGTTAGTTCCTGTTATCGCCTACAGCTAGAAACAGTGTCTTTTTCACCATCCTGTCTTTTTTTTTCTCTGTCTTGAAGAGCAAAAGTCTGATATCCTGAAGGCTCTTCCCTAGTGGGAGATCTTGGACAGGGGGCACAATCGCACACATGTTTACACAATATGGACAATTTGGAAATGCCAATGTCTTTGGACTGGCGGAGGAAACCGGAGTACCCAGATGCAACCCCTGAAGCACGGGGAGAACACGCAAGCTTCACGCACACAGGGCGGAGGCGGGATTTGAACCCCCATTCACCCAGAAGTGCGAGGCACCTGGGTGAAGATGTGAAGATGGTCCACTAAACCGTACCTGTGAAGTGAACAAGTCTCAGAGCTGCTGTTCTAGAAAACGAATCAACTCCTTCTGACCAATCAACAGTGCTGCGGTAATGAGTGCTGATGAAAACAATAGCAACCATTACAGAAATCTTAATGCTTTCCACTATAAATACCATTACGAACCATCAAACTATTACCATTAGCATTGTCTGTCCTTAACGGTATCCGCTAGACATCACACGCCACCAATACAAGGTAACAAATGACCAGTAGAGACCCACAAGGACCATTACAGCTTCCATTAAAACAATTCTCATTCTAACCATTACACATTCTATGAGGGTTTCTGTTGTTTTGGGGGTTGTTTTTCTTTTTCAACAAGGCTGGGTGTGGTCACTATAAGAACATTTTTTAAACACTAACGAAATAACTTACATGCTTCGAGTGCGTTTTGATCAGATAAACATCTCCTTTTTTTTTTTTTTTTTTTTTTAACTCGGACAGGTAGAGAAAGAAGAGTGTTTAGCAATATTTGTATCCACACACTACATGTCAAATGATACATGACCTCTGGTAGCCATGGAAACCTGTGGTATTTTGAAACTTTATTTACCATAGCGTGTGGTTTGGGTTTGGCAAAAAAAAAAAAGAAAGAGCACCATTCTAATTGCCCCGCCCCTTTGGTTCAGACACTTGTAGAGTCACAGTTGATTGGTCAGGAACGTGCGTCAATCACGGGTGAGGGGCGGAGTCAAACTGTCGGTGCCTACTGAGTCTGTTTCCCTTCTTCTGGTCACTCCGCGGCCACGGCGCGGCTCTCTCACTCCGAGCTGTGCGCGATGGAGGACTGACATTATTGGGGACCTTGTTGTTGGGATATGCGTGAGTCCTGCTCCAGGATACACTCCTGTGTGAGGTATTACTGTAGTGGCTTGTTTTTGCTGATGTGTCTTTTTCCTTTCCTTCTCCACTGAGAAGTTGCTTCATCAGCTCTTCTAAAAAAAATATATATTTTTTTTGTTGTTGTTGTTAATTCACTAGACAGGAAACTTGTTGCATGCTCCTGTATCGCATAGGCACCGAGTTTTAACTTCTGCGCGCGCGCTCGTGCGCCAGTGCCGCCTCAATTCACAAGTCGATGCACACTAAATGATTCACCCGTGAGCCGAGGTACCTCTTCTCGAGTGCACAGCTTTTGGTTTTCTGTTTTTTTTTTTTTTTTTTTTTTTTTTGCATGAAGGATTAAGGAGATCGAAGGGGGTTGCATCTCGAATAACGCTCATCCAGGACAGTAGCGCGTGCGCGTTTGAAACCGTGGATCTGTCAGGTTCTTTGCGCGAGACCATGCGCTGGTCATGGAGGATGCAGGACTAAACACATGAACTCTATTGAATAATAATATTAATAATAATAATAAGTTGGTTTATGTTTGCGGTTTGATTAAAGTCTGTGATGGAGAGAGACTGTGATGGGGAGGAAGGCGCGGACGCGATCCCGGCGGGCGCGCGGCGGGGCGCGCGGAGGAGTGGAGTGCTGCTGCCCGACACCGACACTCCGCTGCTGGAGAGCGTGAAGGCGGCGACGGCGCCACGGAGGAGCAGCATCATCAAGGTAGGTCTGGAACAGCAGCTCACCCGGGGAACTAATCCCCAAAGCGCGCCTTGAGTCGGTGACTCAGTTTCTCCTCAGTCGTGCATGTGAGAGGAAGAATGTCCGAGCAAAACATCTCGCTTCTTTACACAACTGACATCCTTACCACATGTGATAAGATCAAACTCCAGCCAAGCCTTCAGGGCATGATTCAAGACTTGGGAGTACGCCATTTTTACGCTTTATATCCAAACGTTTGTAGACGGAGTCACCAATCCCTGTTCCCTTCCTGAAGACTTTCGCTCCAACCGTAACCGTGCCCGCCTGACCGGCTAATCGTTGCCTTAAGAAGTTCTCGATGAACGAAAACAGCTGCGGTAGGATTTGGTTGGAGATGAACCTGCTGGAAGGTGCAGTAGATCTCCAGGAACAGGGTTGGTGACCACCGGAGCAGAAGAAATCGTGTGACCTGAACAAAGTCCTGACCTCAACCCTAATGAACACCTTTGCTTTAGAATGAACTTGTACAGTCTGCACAGCTCTTCGCCAGACATCAGTGCCTCACCTGACCTTGCTAATGCGCAGAATAGTAAAAAAAACCCAACCTAAAAAAAAGATTGGGACTAATCTGGAAAAGGTTTTTTAAAAAAAACACACGGACGGATGTAATGGTGAGGTGTCCACAAACTTTTGGCCATACAGTATGTATCGTTTTTAACAGTCTAATTGTGTACGTTAAATCTGTTTCAAAGGCACTATAGCAACATCTCCAGGTGAAATATACATAATAAAAGTACACAAGTTAAGGGTTCTACAAAGAACGGTGCAGTCTACAAGGCTACTCTTTTTCTGAGAGTGTAAGGTGAGCAAAAAATGATCTGATTATGGGTCCAATCTAGTGGGCATCCTGTAATTATAGACCCCCCTCCCATACAGTATCTTTATATAACTAACTACAGGATGTAGTTACAATATACACACACCATACAACAACACAAATAGCCCAAACTGTGACAGAGAGTAAATAAAGGAACGATTATGTACCACGGGTGTATCGATTTAACAGTAAAATCTGCCCAGCTACGTTATGAAATTCTTCGGTATCCAGCGAAACCGATGAAACGCATCGTATGACAACGACCAATCAAATCGCGTGCCGTAATCTTTATGTTCATGCTGACAGTTTTACTTAAAGCATTCTCTGACTTCTCTAACAGTTAGTATGAGATGTGTAAGCGTGTGTGTGTGTGTCATGTGTATATCACTGTCCAAACATTTCTGTGCGCACGAATGGCCCGATATTAATCTCAGAACTAAACTTAGCTAGACCTAATACATATGGTCCAGGCGGATATCGCATTTTCGATTTGGTCATGTGATCACTTTAAGTGCGCCATTGAGTCTCAATCAGATGTATGTCTATATAACAGTTTATGATGCTTTGTAGTACCGACACACGATGGCAGGTTTACCCATGAGAATATAAATAATAATATGAATAATTCCATTATTAATATGTCGTATAAGATGTCCGGGACGTTGTGTGTGTGTGTAAATGTAGGTGTGTGACAGAGGGGGCAGTTCACGTTGGGAATGACATTAGGACTATGCTGTCTTTGTAACTGAGATTATGAATGAACTACAGTGTGTCCCAAACGTCTCCTGTGCATAGTGGACTATATATATACGCCAGCACCATGTCTGCTGTGCCTTCGTCAGTGGACGTTCCTGGACGTCCACTTCTCGTTCGGTCCCCAACACGTCCAACAGTGTGGTGTGAGACGTGTTCTGGCACGTTTCCTCTTAAAGTCCATCGCAACCTTGCGACAGCTTCCCGATCCAGCCATGAGAATGATCTCAATACGTCCTTTAGTCAAAGGCATTCGTAAAAGAAATCGATCTATCTATCTCTATATATATATGATATATATGTCTAAACGTTGTCCTATAGCACGTGCGTACAAGTAATGATTACTCATTTGACGGCAGCATCGTGATGTAGATCTTGTGGTTTATGTTTGCTCTGCAGAACTTTCCCATTTTCTCTGTTCTGCATACAGTTGTGGTGAACTCGAAGCTCGCTGAAAAAGGAAGTTGCGTTGGCAAACGTGTGTAAACATTCACGAAACGAGACCGATTTAGGAGCAGAAGAAGTCGCATATATGTCACAGCAGAAGTGAAGTACTTTTCTTCGGATATCCCAGCTTGTTAGGAAGCTGGCGTGTAAACGACCTGTGTGAGCGTATTGTGAAGAGGAATCTCAGTAGCGTTTGCTCTCCGCTCTCTCACAGAGCTGGCAGTGTCCGCCTGAGACACGGGCTGGAAGCCGCTCTGGCTAACTGACAGATGGCAAAGTGGATGATGATGTCAGTGACAGGCACGGACACGGGAGCTTTCGGGGGAAGGTTTCATTTCATGTGACTTCTCCAATCCTGGGTTTTGGTTCTGCCTCTTCTTGATCCAAAGTATGAGTAATGCCCAGCGACAGCCAAAGAGCCCAGCCCATCTCAGAAGACACACGAGGCAGTGTTGTTTCGTAGTTGTCTAGGGCGCAGCAACAGCCTATCCTCGCAGAGGCAACGGCGTTTGTTTGAGCTCCTAGGAGATCTATTAAAGGTGCGTGCAGTCCCGGTACAAATAAGTCAGTGGAATCAAATTCATCATCAACATCCAGGGTTTAGACTTGGTACTTAAAGGAATATCGTCCTTCTGCCCTTGAGCGAGATCGCCTGTCTGAAGCGCTTCAGTTAGAGTGTAAATGAATGTCGATATTTTCTATAAGCAGAAAATAATAAGATAATAAAAGCAGATTGATTTCCGTCCCCGTGTCCTTCCCTGTAGAGAGTGTCTCAGCGCTGCCAGATTAATGTCTTGTATGTGAACTCCAATATAGACTTAAGCGTAGTGGCCTGATTTATGCGAATTGGTGTAATTATATCAGCACGTTCGATGACTCGCTCTAATTGTAAATCCCTTCTTTGCAGTTCACCTGGTTACGCCGTAACCGTGACCGTCGCAACCCCTGGCCAAAACGACCGAGGATGTTCGCACGGTTATTTTTGAACTCCGTAACAAATAAACAAATCACAGACGTGACGCAAAAAACGATTTCTGTTCAACAGCTGGAGATGAAACATGCCTCAAACAAGTGAAATTAAATCGTTTTTAATTAACGGCTTACTTTCGTCCAGATCACATAGAGGAAATTAATGCCCGTCGTAAAATCCCGAGGAGGGACAACAAAGTACTAATTGCGATTTTTTTTTTGGTTTGTTCTGGATGATTCCATCACTTTTGCCAGGGGTTGTACAACACAAGCATCCATAAACATTGTTAAGTTCATATACTGTATATAGCAATGAAGATGACTGATCGTGGAATCTTTGATCATGTACTCGCTCGATTCTGGACGTAAACTTTCTTTTTTTTTCTTTCAGTCTGTAAATGTGATAGACTACCATACTTGTCTGGATTCGTTAATGTCCAGCAGATGAAAAGCCTATACACAGCCCTGTTAAAGTCTCACACCCTTGTCCAAATGGCAGGTTTGGAATAAACCTGTAAGTGGAATAAAATCGCCAAATTGAGATGTGCTAAGTTGGTCGACTTTTACCCCCAAAAAGACGCTTGAACACAGTATTAGTTAAGGGGTGTGCAAACTTATGCAATCAGTTCACTGTAGGTGTTTTCTTTTCCCGGGTTTCCCCTAAAATGTTTCTGTTTGTTTTTCATTTGTATTTGATTGGCTGCTGTATCACATTACAGTCGGGCTGCCTAGATGTCTTGGCTAGACATTTTGGTGATTAGATCCAGACAACTCTGGACGTATCGGAACGGAAAGGCCGACTCTTTTGTTTTCGCTAGACGTTGAAGATATTTACGTTTGAGATCAAAAGTTCGTCCGGAACATCGACGGTGAGGAGGACTCGTCCTTCGGAACGCACTTTCTGAGCGCGACACAATATTCGATATTCATTTCAGCCTCACGGTATGTTTGATTTCCAATGCTTGTTTCGAACATTTTCAATCGGTCCTGCTGGGTAATCAGTGTGTGTGGATTTCACCTCCTCCTGTGGTCCTTCTGATGTTATTCCTAACCAGAAAACTACAAAGAGATCACAACAAAGACTTTCATGGCGAAGACTAGGGCTGGGCAACAGGGTCAGGTACGAAGTAACGCGTTACTGTAATCAAATGTTTTTTTTTTCTTCTGGAAATACTCGTGTCTTATTGGCTGACGGATCTCATTTCTGCCAAACACTAGCTCATAGAGTCAGTGTGAGGAAAAATGGATACACGGTTGTGCCCTAAAATTTGCGTACCCCTTGGAGAATCTGCTAAATCTTAATACTGTTAACAAAATAAGACGGAGGATAAAAATCCCATGTTGTTGTTCATTTAGTCCTGTCCTGAATAAACTATAGCACATAAGAGATGTTTACGTATCGTCCACAAGACAAAATAATAGCTGGGTTTATAAAAATCACCCCGTTCAAAAGTTTACACACCCTTGTTTATTAATACCGTGTGTGGTTACCTGGATGATCCACGACATGATGTGTTTATGTTTTGTGAGAGGTTCTTCACGAGTCCCTTGTTTGTCCTGAACACTGTTCTTCAGAAAAAATCCTCCAGGTCCTGCACATACTTTTCCAGCATCTTCTGCATATTTGACTCCTTTCCAACAGCGGCTAAATGAAGTCGAGATCCATCTTTTCACACTGAGGACGACCGAGGGACTCGACCACGACTATTACACAAGGTGCAAAATGTTCACTGACGCTCAAGAAGGCAACATGATATACATTAAGAGCCATGGGGGTGTAAACTTTTGAACAGGATGATCGGAGATGTGTAAATACCTTATTTAACGCCTGAAGGGCGGTACTAAATGAACAAAAACATGAAACCGTTAAACAAAATAATAACAATTTACACCGATCATCCTGTTAAGATTGAGAAGATTCTGCAAGGGGTATGCAAACTTTTGGGCACAACCGTATGCTGATAAAAAACAAAAAACAAAAAAAAAAAACAGTAAAGGGGTTGAAACTGAAGCAGGAACATCCTCTGATGCTGAGCAGGAGAACAAGGCGTGTAAACGTCTAGACGAGTTCCAGTTTACGTGAACATGATCTGAGCAGAAGGAAAGATAATGTCCTCTACATGGCGCTGTAGCGGCTAAACCCATACAGTGATAGCTTAGCTGTCTCCCCTCGGCTACTGACACCAGACTAGCCCACTTACAAACGTTTTATATTTGATCGCTCTGGCCGTCCTACACACAGTGACAACACCCGAGACAAGTTAGTTATTTAGTTAGTTACTTTAAGTTTCTCAAAGAATTACGTCAAATCATTGGCATCCATTCACTACCATTTCATTCGTAATCATTAAAAACATTTTAAAAAATGCACCAACATACCGATGATATCTCAGAAAAGTGTATTGCAAAACCGTTCCTGGTGATATCGATATCATCCCGATATATCGCCCAGCCGTAGTCGACGCCCATATTTGTGAAGAACCAATGACGCATTTGATTAAACAGTGGAAGGATATTCATCTAACATTCGTGCTTGAATTCAAAACACTACCTTACGTTGTGGTTAACATACGTTACTACTTTAAATACGTTCACACAGAGCGTGTTCACTCTGTTCCCAGCGCCAGTGGTTTCTGGTAACGGAGAATGACAGTGGAACGGACGTTTTTGAAGTTGCGTGAGCTTTTGTTGTGTGTGTGTGTGTGTGTGTGTCAGTGTGCTGAAGGTTGGGTGTTGGCAGGGGGCAGAGTAGGACTTCTGTCTACTCGTGTCACTCCGCTACTGGTGCCACAATAAACAGAGCGATGTTGTCCTTTTTCCGTCACCCGGCATCACTCTGACTCACCGTGATCATTCCGATGATTTTAACTGCGTGTGTGTGTGTGTGTGTGTGTGTGTGTGTGAGAGAGATCTATATGGTGCCTACACTTTACTGCGGATATCTCTAACCTACAGCAGGTCAGACATGTTTACTTCTGGAAGAGGAAGTGAAACCATATATGCGCCTATGCAAATAGAGACATTTTCATAACTTTTCCTCACCAGTACCTCTGTTTCTCCTTCCCTAGCAATGTTCGGCCGCGCTTTCTGAACAACCGAACAGTTCCGGATTTTATCTTAGAACGTTTTGTACCAATTTTTCTTGCAAGGAAAAGAGCCAGGCACACAGACACACACACACACACACACACA
This sequence comes from Ameiurus melas, assembly GCA_012411365.1. NCBI lineage: Eukaryota > Metazoa > Chordata > Actinopteri > Siluriformes > Ictaluridae > Ameiurus > Ameiurus melas. Next base: position 33,286,996 of record CM022758.1, on the reverse strand, counting down.
CACACACACACACACACACACACACACACACAGTGCTTAATGAGCTGATGGCCTGGCTTGATCTTTAAACCTAATCAAGCTTCGGAAGGTCTCTCTGTCTGTAAATTTCCTGTATTTAATAACCTAGATATGTTTTTAAAGCATTGCGATGTTTTGATTTCGATTTCCGCTTATTACGGTTTATTGCATTCTTTCCCACGGTCACCCTTCCAGTGGTTTGCTGTCGGATGAATACTCGACAAGCTGGTAAACGGGCAGGAAGAGATCACGGTGTGTCTTTCGCCGTGTGTTCTTTTTCTGCATATGATATTGAGGACTCGAGGGATGGAGCGATGGAGGGATGGCAGGGAAGCCTTATCTGTTTTTAACTTCCTGTTTAGTTAACACCCAAACCACAACTGTTCATGGGGCGGCTGTGGTTCAGGCAGTAGAGCGGGCTGTCCGCTAACGGGCGAACGAGAAACAGTCAGTACGTTTACACGGACGACTTGATTCCGATATGAACCCGATTGAGACGATACTCTGATTACGAAACTAGCATGTAAACAGAGATTATTGATGACCTTAATCCGATTAAAAAGTCACACTCGAAGTAAACACAGATGGAATTAAAAGTGTGGAGTATTCCTGTTTTAGTCGTGTTACAGACATGTACACACCTTAATCACACTATTAACGTCGTGTGAGAGTTTTCACCGCATCGTGCGACAGGAGAAATACATGTATTTAGTTAAGTACGCTTTTTGGGACGCAGCCCACGGCTTCAAGCAGTCATCTATGTGCACGTATAACACGACAAATAATTAACCGCACTCGAAATACGCTTTCGTAAAGTTAAAAACTGAAACACCCGAATCTGTATACGGTCCCGTAGACCAACTCTACATCGATACGTGAAATTCCGGAGGGAACGGCGTGGCGCGGGGACGTAACGACGTGCGCCGTTAATCGCTCTACGTTCTAGAACACGTAAAACCTGAACATGAAAGGAATCTTCTAAAAGCGGCTCATGTAAACACCTTAATCAGAATATTACACGTCTTATTCAGAATAAGGTCCGTAATTAGATTAATTCTGTCCCGTGTAAACGTCGTCAGTTTAAAGCGGCTTGTGTAACCGCTATATATAAGTGCAGACCGTTTACCGTTCGTGCGGACGTCTGCTGTGAGATCTTGCATTCACTGTGCTGTTTAATGTATCGTAAAGTCTGTTATTGTTAGAGCCCTGCTAGGGTCATGACATGGAAGACTCATCCAAACAAAGATGGGGGAGAGTGTGGAGGGAAGCACCATCTGAGACAGAGACAACAGAGCGTGGAGAGCTGTGATGAGCGATGAACACTCAGTGTGAGCTCCAGAAGGCTACAGGAAGTGCAGTGGAACGGAGATAGTAAGATTAAGACAGGATAGAGAACAAGTAATGATTAAAACAGGACGGGGCAGGCTGTAATAGATTACATTACATTACATTACATACCTGTGTCGTTCCTTTGCCAGACTTCTCTTGAAGTCGATGAGCCAAAAAAAATAACCCCAATTGCAGTTAGAGTTAGAGAGAAACCGCAAAGTGAAAAGTTCAGTAGTCAGGGCACTGATCAGGGAGGCGGCCATTTAAGGGCTGTCTCGATCGCAAAATCTTTCCAGCAGACTGGAACGTTCGCTCCCTAATAAAATCCCACAATGCACCTCGAAAACCAGGACGCATCGATCTGCACTGTGTCCTGTTACTGGAAATGAAGACCCTACCTCACCGAACAGGCTACACAGATACTAGTCCAGGCTCTTTTCATATCAAAACTGGACTACTGTAACACACCTCTCTCGGGTCTCCCAGCAGCTCCATCAAAAACCCCTTCAGATGATTCAGAACGCAGCAGCGCGCCTCGTCTTCAACCAGCCCAAAAGAACCCATGTCACACCCTCTTCATCTTCCTCCTGTAGCCGCCCGGATCAAATTCAAGGCCTTGATGCTCACCTACAAGACCTTGTCTGGAACAGCGCCCTCCTACCTCAACTCTCTCCTGAAGGCTTACGTTCCCTCACGCAATCTGCGATCGGTTAACGACCGACGCTTAGTAGTGCCTACTCAGTGTGGATCAAGATCCCTTTCCAGAACCTTCACGCTAACTGTTCCTCAGCGGTGGAATGAACTTCCGACCTCAATCCAGACCGCAGAATCTCTCACTATCTTCAAAAAACATCTAAAGGCCCACCTCTTCCATGAACACCTAACTAACCCCTAAAACACCAACCCATCATTATAGCATATAATATAGAACATAAACCTGTGTATGATCACTGACAGAGCTGCTGGGATAGACAAGTCATCAACACCTTCTGATCAACCAGATTAGACAACTCGACCGTGCTGTGGTCTAACTGCCAGATGTTCATCTGTGTGGTGTAGAGGTTTTTTTACATTGTGTAAAAACCTACACACCTTACTGTGGTCTCCATACACACACACACACACACACACACACACACACACACACACTCCTAAATCAAATCACCTGCTCATGAAAATCGAATCAGATCTTTTCTATGAACAGTCTGATGTAGTTCAGATGAAGCGACTCGGATGCAGATTGTTTGCCTGGCTGTTGAAAAAAATCAGCCGCTTTCTAAGTCTGCCATGATAGCTAGGATTAAGCCGGCGTTGTTCATCCTGGGCGCAGCTGTTCCAGCTGTAGATTGTCAGAGCCTTTTCCCAGCAGTGCCAGCCTGGGCAATCAGAGAAAACAGGCACTGAAGGTCACCCTAGTCTGAGCTGCATCTCAAGCGCCATCCCTCAACTCCACGTACAATCCACCCGTAGTGCTTGGACTGTGCAGTAGACTAAAGTGTCTCGTCAATCTTCAGCGTGAAGTTAAGGAAGTGTAGAAAAGGGATCCAAATGGATTAACATTCCTTTGGTTCTGAATGTGTCTGATGAAATTGAACTGTGAAGTGTGTGTGTGTGTGTGTGTGTGTAAAGCGCGAGTCGGAGACTTGGATGAAGGGAGAAATCTAATCTCCCTGTCTGAGTGGAGTGACATCATCACAGCTTGCTACTTGGAAATCCCTTTCTCAATAACAGGACGACTGCTCACGCGTTACCACCCAGACGCTCAGCTGTAGTGGCTCTCGAGTCTTCACGCCGGGTCTGATTCTGCTCAAAAGATTGTTGCGGGGTGTTGAAAATGGTGGTGGAGTATCTGTTTGGAAGGAATTACAGCAGGAACAGTTAAGCACCTCAAGACATTACACATCTGTAGCCCATCAATGGATCTGAACAAGAGGATTGAGAGACTTTAAATAGCCACACACACACACACACACACACACACACACAAGCTCTGTCTTAGTATTCTTGTGAGGACCTTCCACTGAATTAGCGCCCATAATTAATGCTATGCCTACCCCTAGACATTTTAGTAGCCAAAAAGGAAGCTTTTTCCTTGCTTTTACTTCAAAAAAGCTACAGATTTTGTATATAATCCTTGTACTCCTCCAACAACAGAAACCAATTTCCTTAAAGAGACCTGAGAAATGTCCCTACAAGGTCAAAACCTTAAGGATATTTGGTCCCCACTAGGATGTAGAACCATGCACATACAAGCCCAAAATTGCACGTGGGTGAAGAGCCTCCATTTTAAATTTGATAGGAATGAACAACTGAAGTCTTGTGGTCCTCTGGATATTTAAACGTGTCAATTTTTTTTTCGTTAAATTCCCGCTGCTAAAATGTAGGAAAGCCACGGCAAGCATAGATTTCTAGAAACAGCAACAGACTGTAACAGGATTACAGTCCTAATCTTCTGTAAAACGAAACACTGTGTGTGTGAGGACTGGAGCCTAGATTCCTGAGCGTATTGCTTGGACTCACAATAGAACCAAATTGGCATAAACCAAGAGGGACTATTTCAGAAAGTTGAACTTTAAAAAAAAAAAACGAACCACATCTGCAAGGGTCTTAGAAAACCATCATGGTGTGTAGCGCTGTGCAATCACCCAAACATTTTCCACATGTTGGCCGGCCAAAATCGTGAAATCGGAACACAATCCAGTCAAGTCATCCTGGACTAATTCACAACAGAGTGGACCGTCTGTGTTCCACCGTGCGCCGTCGAGAACTGAAACGATCGATATCACGACTTCAGATGGGTCGGAAGCTGACACAATCGCCGTCGCTTCATGTCATCTGCCTCTGCTTATCGGTCCATATATAGCTGTAATTATTTCCATCTGTCCCGCGCAAACGGTTCAATTCAGACCCTCAAGAGGACCTTGTTTGTTATAGAAAAAAAAAAGAAAGTCAGCTGTGGTATCCTTGGCAACGCACTGAGTATTACATCAGATAAATGGCAATGTAACGGCCCTCGTAGGTTTTAAGTTTGGCGGGAAGAAGAGCAACACTGCGTTTTATTTTAATGTTAAGATTGGCAAACTTTCCTTTTTCTCATGGACAGAAGATGTTCTCCAGTTTTCCATTCCTTTCCTTTTTCGTGCTGGCGGCTACTTATATCCTCAACATGCACTCTGTGTCTTATATTCGGCAGACATGGAGCGGGTATTTCCTGTGTGAGACAAGGCGTGAGGGTTCTTCTGACCTTATGACCTTTCAACATTGTATGGGCACTTTCCATAGAAACAAACAGAGATGGTTCTCACCCCATCCTTTTCTTTCGGTGTATTATTCTCTCTCTGGCTCGCTGTAGCTGTTGCTCAGTTACTCTCATTTAACCTTTATCAGTGTCCTGTCGAAAGATTTATTTCCTGTACAGGCCATTCATATTTCTATCTGCTATCTCTGACGCCGGATTCAAACTGTCTGATTTTGTCGTCTGAGACAAATTTTGAGAATCCTAAAAGACTCCTGTAATCCTGAGCCAAAATCTGAAGTCTTTGATCGCTAGTTTGACGCGTTTAATCGCTACATTTTTCCTCCGATTTAATCAGAAAGGGTCAGAAGATTCGAGGCACGGTCCTGCAGTCTGGCTTCTCTTACTCTGTACCAGTCTTCTTGTGTCTTGACTGTCGTTAACTTCTGTTGATCACAGAGATAATTTTTTACAATAATCCAAAAGTCTATGTGAAAATCCTATTGGGTTTTTGTCGAGGGAACCGGTGTGATGATAACTTCCGGGTTCTGGTACAAAATGGCGTCACCGCTCTATTGGGTGATTTGTCTGCGTCTCTCCTCCTGTAAACACTGTTATTGTCTTCTCTGCATTCGCCTGAATTGTTTTCATTTAGTTGAATATTGTTATATTTGATGCCTATTTTCATTTGGTTGATAGTATTTTTATATTTTGGGTACAATTTTATTTATATTTTGCGGATTTATACTTTAAGGATCAGTCTAATCTGATGTAGAGATTTGTACATGAGCAGGAATGTAGCACGGCATGGAGGCGAAAGCAGCGGACTGTTTATTTAAATGTGAAAGTGCAATGAAAATATCTTGTCCCTAAAAATCAATGCGATAATCGTGATCTCAATATTTATGAAATCAAAATGATTGATCAAAAATATCGGCCGTAATCGTGCAGCCCTAACTCCAGTTATTAACGCGCAGTCATTAACAATCCATGTAATTATAAAAATGATCCAAATCCAACCTGTCCAATTTCCCGTGACTTTTCAGCTGTAGATAAACAAACAAACAGAGAAACAAACGCAGAAATGAACTTAGCCAGTGAAATTCTGTCTCCCGGTGTAGATCAGCCTGTTCAGCCTGTAGTTTCTGCGGGAGCTCGAGAAAACAAACGACCATATTTAGACCAAAGTCTGAGAGAGTCATACATCAGTCTGAGGTCACACAGACATTGTGTGAATCGACCATCACGTCTGTCGACGTGGCAGCAGAAGTGGATGGTAGCTTTTCCTCAGACTCCACCAATCAAGAGCCCAAGCCTGGTTCCCTCTTTCTTTTCCCCTTCTGTGCAATCTAAACCAAGAAGAGTCATTGAGTCCGTTGCATCATTGAATAAATATCAATATCAGTGATTTCTTTTGTTCTGTTTGAAAGGCCGAAGAGATCTCTGGCCAACCGACGTTCCCCGAGACACGTGTACGTTAAAAAGGGGAAATTATACAGTAAAACCCCCATATCTACTGTTTCAGCTAGCATGGTTTCACTTAACTGCAGTTGAACGTGGTCTGGAAAAATGACACTATATTCAAGATATTTTTTCTCGCTAAGATGTTATTTTGTGCAGTGCGATAGTTTGTTAATCAGGGTGCATTGAGTCAACAAAGACTGATAATCAGCCAAATACCTAATACATGTGAGTAAACAAACAAACAAACAAATACTAAAGGACACAGATGTGTCCTCTGTCCTCTGTCCACGGAGGCCAGATATCCATCAGAACCGTCTGTAGAGAGACCAGGGACTTGTGGCAGTGGATGATAAATCAGCTCGCGTGGAGATTTGTACTGGGTTTAGGATTGATCCTAACATTAGTGCATCGGTGATTGTGGTTTAAATGGCGTAGACAGATAATGGCACGCAATAAGGAAGAGCCGTGTGGCTCGGCATGACACTGAACAGAGCTAAAGCCTCAGCAAGATATAAATAGAATGTAAGCTAACTGCAAGACAGGAAGGGTCTCCATTATGTCCAATACTGTGGTCTGTGATTTATGTACGTTTTATCATGTTATCCGACTGCTAGGGGTGGGAATTATGATGATGTAATAGCAAAATAACATGATCAGTTTTGTTACAGTACCGGACCGGTTTTGGATCTTGCTTTAAAAAAACAAACAAGTTTTTAAAATTTTTTAAATAGCAACGACAAACTGTTTTTTAAAACCATTTCATTTCATACTAAATATTTCAAATTTAGTGGTCAGCACATTTGTCTCGCACCTCTGGGGTCAGAGGTTCGATTCCGACGTCACACGTTGTCCTCGTGCTTCACACGTCGTCCTTCCTCCCCTTGTCCAAACACATGCATTATAGGCTGATCTGCATTCCCAAATTGTGCGTATAGTGTGAATGTGCATGTGATTGTGCCCTACGTTGTGTTGACACCCTGTCATTGTGCCCCGAGTTCCCTGGGATAGTCCTCAGGCTCCCCTTAACCCCGTGTTGGATAAACAGTATATGAACTGGATGGTTAGTGTGACAGACGGAACTGAAACTTGTTACGGTCATGGGCGTTTCCTTTTCGAAACATGCTAACAGAGGTAGACCAATCACGACAGACTGGGACGTCTGACCAATCAGAGCAGAGTATGCTCTCTGAAAGGAATGGTGTAGAACGAATCGCTTAGAACGGATCATTTAATGAGTCGTTTTGTGACACTGTGGGGAAAAAATGTAACGCTGCAGTTTAAATGACGAGCACGTTAAAGTGTCTTTTGACCTCGGATGCACGTAAATCTATACGTATGAGACCTTTAAACCAAAATTAGGCACAATAGGTGCGCTTTAACAAACCTTTATGCCATGATATTTATTGTGAATTGTAGAAATATCTTCATGTATCCTCATATTTTTTTGTCATATCACCAACTTCTACTGTCTACAACAGTTGCATTTGTACGTTTAAAATCACGGGCAGTTTCAGGGCCTCGGTGCAGGCCACTAAAACGACTGGGAAAAAAAAGTGCCTTGGGCTGGCATTCACATGCGAACAAGACACTAATTGAAATAATTAGTGGTTTTGGTGCATGGCGAGAGTGGCTTTTTCCTCAAACCCCCATTCTTACTGCACCCTTCATTAGAACCAGCTGAGCCGTAAATAGGTACTTTCTGCTCCCGACTGCCCCACCAGCTTGTCCTCCGCTCCACTGTCCTTTCCTTCGCTTTAACTCGCGTTAAAAATCTCTGTCCTCTTAGGATCATTCATTTAGAGAAAGTGTTCAATATTCGTTTGATTTGACGGATTAATTTCATTCCAAACATTTGACTTTGCCTACGTTCTATTACTGTAAGACTTTCTGAATGTTTACATTTATTCTAGACCAATTCAAAAATGACGACACCTGATTGTTTTTTTCTGTCAGGTTATCGGGACGATGCAAACCTAGGAGTTCTCCAGATAGACGGCTATTACTGTTACAGCGCATTGCCTCGTGTTCTGATGCTCATATACGCGCTGTATGCCTAGTCAGGTGGAGCTCATCAGTGAGAACAGACACGAACCCCAAAAAAATATGTCTAGCTTGGGCGGAATTTCAACGAACTGAACGTATGGAATATAGAAACGTGGTTCTTTTTGTTTGTTCAGTTACAGCAATGAGTGCGTCAACAGCGTACAGGCTAAGATAAGCAATAAGCGCTTAACCTTTTCAGCTGATTGCTGCTGGCTATAATCAGTAGGAGAAATTGTCTCCTGGATACACGCTACTTAGGGCTGCAACAGCGAGTTGAAACAAAATTGATGAAAAATCATGTTTTTTTTTAGTAATAACTTTCCAGATAATATTCCATAATGGGGGAAAAAAAACCCTCACACTGGATGCAGGCTGGATGCACTACAATATCAAGGACACAAACACACCAAGCATGCGCTCACACACCAACACACACACCAGAAGAGATTTCCTTCGTGGCTAATTGCTACAAAGTTTGCATTACTTCACCGTAGCACTTAGGATAAAGCAGTTAGCAAGTAGCATTAGCAACACCCTAACTGTCTAACGTTGGTGATTATCTTCGCAAAACATTTATTATTATGGCCAGTTTTATAGATTTAAGCGATTGCCTGTATATTAACTGATCTAAATTACTGCTATTTTATATCTTGAAATACCAATCGAAAACGTTAGTTTTCAAACCTAAAACGTTTTTAGTGCTTTTTGCCAGTTGGGAATTAGGTGGGGAATTACGAGTTGTAAATTTGCCTCAAACGCAGCATTAGCTCTGTAGCTCTGTTACAGTTGTTACAGATGATGCTTGCTCAAAAAGTGTATAGCTTAAAAGGTAAATCTTCCTTTTCTATTCTCTGTTCTTCCTAGTGCTAGAGTAACCATTAGAAGTTGGTAAATTGTGATGATGAAGGGATGCACAGGGTCGACAACAATACTCAAATAGGCTGTGGCATTCACGCAATGATTGATTGGTATTACCAAGCCCGGAATTTGCCAAGAAAACATTCCCTACACTATTACACTACCTCCACCAGCCTATTGGCCAAACTCATGCCTTTCAACCGCATGGAGGTGAAGCACTGTAGTGCTCGGCATCAAACAGTTGCTTAATAGCAGGAAATGCCAACTGTCCTCAGTCAAAACAATGCCCATGACCATATAAGGTCATTTTTTATTTCATGTTATCACATTGCTTCATATTACACGGCCATTCAAATTGTGGCAGAAGGTTCGCTCTTGGTATCTGAGACTTTATTTTATCCCATGGACATTCAGAAGAGTGTAGGGAAAATGCAAAACATGGGCAGAGTGAAACCAACTTTATATATATTCATATAGATGCATCATATATATATATATATATATATATATATATATATATATATATATATATATATATATATATATATATATATATATATATATATATATATATAAAGTTGGTTTCATATATATATATGATGCTAATATGATGCATCTTTTTCAGTGTATTTTTGGAAACCCTATTTGTTTTTGGACCTTTTTATGGTCACCCTAACTGATGTAATTTTACCCGCATCAGAGACAGCGATCTTTTATTTATTCATTTTATTAAGATAATCTCTAAATAAAAGTTTAGATCCTGTTGCGTTCCTCTTGGCTTTATTTACACACGTGACCTTGAAGTCATCCAAAAATAGTCAGATTACATTACTTTCCTATTGTGATGCTTACGATTACGTTACTGATGACCTTTTTAATGAAGTCATTTGTAACTGTAAGGGAATACATTTTTAAAGTAACCCTCCCGACCCTGCCAACAATCATATATGTTTCTACACTTTGACTTCTTACCCGCTTGGTAATAATTATGCATATGTTCCACTGACTTAATCCAGATAGACTAACAATAGCATGGGCCTTTGTTCGCCTCTCATCTGCCCTGTACTTAGCTGAAATCAGATTAGCACTGCAACCGCCGCTGATGACTTCCCATCGTACTTAATTCTGTAATCCGATCAACCCAGGCGAGCCAGCCAAGAGTGCATGATGCCCTCGCATGGAACGAACAAAGTGAAAGCAGGAGGAAAAAGGATAGTATTAACTTGCACGTTGAGTTAAGAACCAGCCACTATGTGTGAAATCAGTTTTTTAGTCTGTGATTTTCTACTCCGCAGGAGCTCTGATGGGCTCGCTGCTCTTTGTTACCATGGTTACCCTGACCATCACTTATGCGCTTCTCGTCCGAGGTATTCGCAAGTTCAGCTACTGGCACATTTAGACTTTTTCAATCAGCGAACAATGATCAATAGGACACCGGTGTTCAGTGTGATTACCTAGCATTCATTTATTAGCATTTATTTTTCCTGAACTTAAGAAGAGGTCTTAAAGGATAAAGCAGGGAAAGCAGTCTCAGGCAGGGATGCATCGATACCAATACTTGGGTCAGTCCAAAATCGTACTCATTTCCTTATACACATATTATTCGTAACAATGCGAATAAATAGATGACACCAAATGACAGTGACCTGGGCATGTTTCATGAGCTGACTGCAAACAAACAAATCAGCAACAGGTACTACAGCACCTTCCTGTAACCTGGAAAACCATCTCAGAGTGTTTGAATAATAGCTTTACTAAAGTGCGTCAGTTCGGCCGACCCGAGAGCTCAGAGCAGCTTCAGTGAACCAAACTGTGTGTACACAAAGTTATCTGAAAGTGCGGAGCAGTGGCGTGAGTGTACAGAGAGACTGTTGTGTGTGAAAGCATTTCAATTCTGCGAGCACTGAGTACTGAGTACTGAGACACACACACACACACACACACACACACACTTCCTTTCCCATTGCTAACCAGGAGCTGCAGTTTGCTCACTAGTCACTGTTATTAATTTTTAACATAAACATACATGTAAGCGGAGTAAGATGTTCTGTGATGCCTTTCATTGCTAATGCTAAGTCGGTTACTCATGTTGGTATCAGTCTGAAAGAGTACCAAAATACATGTGCTTGTACTCATACGCTGAAATTTTTTTTCGAATTAGCGGCAGTTCGGATTCAGGAATTGCTTGAACGGTGGGTTCGTTAATACTCGTAATGAAAAACACAACAACAACAAAACAGTACAATGACAAACTCGCTCATATTAATCGTAGAACGTTTGAAACCAGATCGTTCGCCATCGTGTTGTCAGTCAGCTCGCTTCGCCCTCGTCACGTGATAAATGAAATCTGATCTATGACTCATTCGGAATTGAACGGACGCGTTCGGTTTTTAACTGTAGTGTCCGTTCTCTAACTGAACTAAATGATTGGTATTACTATTAAAAAGCAAAACAGTGGGGGCGGGGCCACGGTGGGCGAGTGATGTAAACCGTGTGTGGCGGAACACCGTGTAACACCGGGAACGCCGACCATCGCAGCAAGCCTAGTCCCTAGTCTCAGCACCCTGAGGAGGTCTTTGTTTATCCTTCCGAGGGAACACTTATAGGTCCTATGTAGAACCCTAAAACAAAGGGTTTCATTTCAGATGTTCCAAACAGAGCCACATTAGAAGTATTAGCCATCCGAATAACCACCGAGAGTGCAGTATTGTCAGGATTTGTCCACAAAGCTATGGGATGAGACGGGACTGTGCTGCCTTGATTTTGAGGTAAATACTTCTTGACACTAGTAGGCTTGAAACATGAGACAGGAACATCTGGCGGCTCAGGATTAATTGCTGTTCTACTCTGAGGCCTTGAATAGACATAATTGCAGGAGAGGTGTTTGGGGAAGCTAGTGGAGGATAGGTGGTCAGGTTTACGGTTTCAAATGATGGAGTCAGTGAAGAGTATGTGAAAGGGGAACTGGAGGCCATTGCTCATGAGGAACGGGAGATGATTCCCCAGGAAAGCTGCTAGAAGCTCTGCATCTCGTTTGCAGCAGGTCATAACAGCAAAAGGAGCTCTACTAAGTACTAAAGATGCTCGCCATGAAGGGGGTGAATCATTTCAAGACTGGAGAAATCATTATAAATGACATTTTCAGTTGAATTCGGGGAAACCACTTGAAGCATTCGTTGAGTTGAACTATTTCAATCGCTTTTGTTTGATTTGTTCATCGCAACTGAAAGTCTGTATATTCGGACAATAAACCAGATTTGCACTGGGGGGGGGTTGAGTAATTTTGATTGCATATATATATATATATATATATATATATCCATCCCATACCCATACTCTCGGTATACACAATTTTACTTTGTGTGTTTTATTTGGTTGAGTCCAGTGAACTTACCAGAGTGCTTCAAAACTGCACTTTTAAATAAATTCCCCAGTCAAGGTTAAAGTACAGTAGAACACTTATCTATTAAAAGGCAAAGTACTTCAGTCGGAGTTCATCGAAACCCAGGCATGTTTCGTAATGTGTGAAGCCCTGTACTAACAAATCCATAAACGTGCTTTGGGATCTCCCCCCCCCCCAAAAGTGTAGGTTATATCACAAGCATTTTGAGCCGAATCATGAATCATGATGGGTGGTTGTGATTCAGGTGGTAGAGCGGGTTGTCCATTAATCGTAGGGTCGGTGGTTCGATTCCCGGCCCACGTGACTCCACATACCAGAGTGTCCCTGGGCAAGACACTGAACCCCAAGATAGCACCGTGCACTGCAGCTCTGCTACCACTGGTGTGTGTGTGTGTGTGTGGTGTCCCCCGCCTTGTGCCCCCAGTTCCCCGGGGTACTCTACAGGCTCCCTGCGACCCGGTGTATGATAGTGGTACTGAAAATGAAAATGGATGGGATGGATGGAAGTATTATGTGTGGTTTGATTCAGAAGAGAAGACGGGGTAGGGCCTAAAGCATTTGTGCATATGCTAATGATTTAGTTTTTGTTCGATGGGATTTATAAAGTGGATTTGGAGACATCGTAAGCATGGCTTTAATAATCATATTATTTTTGCACACACTGGAACCCATGCAAAGTTTTATAAATGAGGCCACTTCTGCCTGTTTTTCCTGTAAGGCACATAAAACAAATCATCACACTGAAACTCATTTTCTTGCCACCTCTATTCTTGTTTCTCGTCTCCCACAGTCCACCTGTCATTTACAGGCTCAGTGTGACACTTTCCTCCCTCAATCATACACTTGTTCTGGTCGTGTCTCAGCTGTCAGCCTTTCTGTTTCTCTCTGTCTGAGGTGAGCCAGTCAGTGACGATTCTCTCTGATACCGTTCACTATTCCTGCTCTCTCGCTCTCTCTCTCTCTCTCTCTCTCTCTCTCTCTCTCTCTCTCTCTCTCTCTTTCTCTCGCTGCCTTTCAACATGGTATATCACACACATTTCAGTCACACTTAGCAAAAAGCGCAGGCTGATTTATTTACTGTCCACCTGCCTTCTAATCGGGCTCTCCATCTCCGTCTGGGCCTGTCACTCCATCTCATTTAATGTGTGTGCATGCGCCTTCTGTCACTGCTCCTCTCACTCTCTCTCTGTCTCTCTTTCTCTCTCTCTCTTGCTCTCTCTCTCTTTCTCTCTCTCTCTCTCTCTCTCTCTCTCTCTGTCTCTCTGTCTCTCTCTCTCTCTCTCTTTCTCTCTCTCTGTCTCAGTCTCTCTCTCTTCTCTCTCCCTCTCTTCCTCTGTCTCTCTTTCACTCTCTCTCTGTCTCTCTCTCTCTCTCTCTCTCTCTCTCTTTCTCTGTCTCTCTTTCACCCTCTCTCTGTGTGTCTCTCTCTCTGTGTCTCTCCCTCTCTGTGTCTGTCCCTCTCTGTCTCCTTGCCTTCAGTTCTCTGCCCCATGTTTTAATCCAAGTTGTATGCTAATATGAGTCAAGTCTTTCGGTTCTGTGTTTGGTTTGTCAGTGTTTTCTCTGCTTTTCCTTTTCATCCCTCTGTTCTTCTGGCACCCTTTTATTCTCAATCTATATCTCTAGCCAGCGTCTCTCCCCTGCTTTCATGTGTCCTTTTTGTCTGCCTTGTTGTGGTTACTGCTTTTATTAACCTGTCATACTGTACCTCTTCTCCGTTTTATTCTCTCTGTCGTCTTTATGCCTCGCACTCATTCTTTCACTTTTGTATGATCCACCCACCCACATCTTATTCAATTCTGTCTTTATTCGGTTCTGTTCTGAGGATATCAACATGCCTCCTGAGGTTTTAGGGTTAGGAGAAAGAATATCAGGGAAGATAAAGTTTCACCTTTTCAGCCCTCCCACATTGTACGTGGTTGTGTCTTTCTGTCTAGACACCTTATTACTGTCAGTTTGATTACGCAGGCTGCTTTTACAAGCCTGAGCCTGAACAGAGAGCCGGTCAGTAGCGTGTGCAGTATTTGTGGTCGTGTGTGTGTGTGTGTGTGTGTGCATTTGACCATCAGGTCATGACGCAATCCTCGATCAGTCGTCTCCATGGTGCCATCATGTGCTGCATCCCGTTTGTGCACTCTGTGTCTTTTGCATGCACAAGCCACCTACATTGAGACAGCATGGAAGCTCTCAGGTGATACCATAAAATGCTGCCTGTTAGCCAAAGGCTTTTAATCACCGACACTCTAAACCCAGCTCTAAAATTCATCCACCTCTAAAAACACTATTTTAAACCAGCTTCGATATCCTGCCCTGTCCAGTGTGATCTCTTAAGGCCCCATCCACATTTTTTAGCCGTCCATTTTTTATTAAAAATAAAATCTTTCCAAAACTATGTTTGTGCCATATTGATTTTTCCCTGCTCATGATTTAGAATGAGTAAAATTGCTATTAATCATCCAGAACCAACAGGAAAACAAGCATTTCCACCCTTTCAGGTTTAAAGAGAGAATGGGGTGTAATAATACCCCAGGGGTGTAATTACCAGCGGGAGTAATTACCAGCTGTGCAGTTGGGAGCTGGAGGATGCAATTGTGAAAACCCAGCAGGTTGGTGCATTTTAAGGTGGATTATTACGTATGTTAACTAAAAGTTCATCTAATGTTAGTTAAATGTAACATGCATTATCTCACAAAAGTGAGTACACCCCTTCACATTTTTGTAAATATGTGATGAAATGTTTTCATGTGACGACACTGATGAAATGACACTTTGCTACAATGTAAAGTAGTGAGTGTACAGCTTGTGTAACAGTGTAAATTTGCTGTCCCCTCAAAATAACTCAACACACAGCCATTAATGTCTAAACCGATGGCAGCAAAAGTGAGTACACCCCTAAGTGAAAATGTCCAAATTGGGCCCAAAGTATCAATATATTGTGTGGACACCATTATTTTCCAGTGCTGCCTTAACCCTCTTGGACATGGAGTTCATCAGAGCTTCACAGGTTGCCACTGGAGTCCTCTTCCACTCCTCCATGACGACATCACTGAGCTGGTGGATGTTAGAGACCTTGTGCTCCTCCACCTTCCGATTGAGGATGCCCCGCAGATGCTCAATAGGGTTTAGTCCATCACCTTCACCTTCTTTAGCAAGTCAGTGTCTTGTAGGTGTGTTTGAGATTGTTATCATGCTGGAATACTGCATACCGATCATACTCTGCTTCAGTATGTCACAGTACATGTTGGCATTCATGGTTCCTTCAATGAACTGTAGCTCCCCAGTGCCGGCAGCACTCATGCAGCCCCAGACCATGACACTCCCACCACCATGCTTGACTGTAGGCAAGACACATTTGTCTTTGTAGTCCTCACCTGGTTGCCGCCACACACGCATGACACCATCTAAATCAGATACGTTTATCTTGGTCTCATCAGACCACAGGACATGGTTCCAGTAATCCATGTCCTCAGTCTGCTTGTCTTCAGCAAACTGTTTGCGGGCTTTCTTGTGCACCATTTTTAGAAGAGGCTTCCTTCTGGGATGACAGCCATGCAGACCAATTTGATGCAGTGTGCGGCGTATGGTCTGAGCACTGACAGGCTGACCCCCCACCCCTTCAACCTCTGCAGCAATGCTGGCAGCACTCATACGTCTATTTCCCAAAGACAATCTCTGGATATGACACTGAGCACGTGCACTCAACTTCTTTGGTCAACCATGACGAGGCCTGTTCTGAGTGGAACCTGAACTGTTAAACCGCTGTATGGTCTTGGCCACCACGCTGCAGCTCAGTGTCAGGGTCTTGGAAATCTTCTTATAGAATAGGCCATCTTTATGTAGAGCAACAATTATTTTTTTTTAGATCCTCAGAGAGTTCTTTGCCATGAGGTGCCATGTTGAACTTCCAGTGACCACTATGAGGGAGTGTGAGAGCGATGACACCAAATTTAACACACCTGCTCCCCATTCACACCTGAGACCTTGTAACACTAACAAGTCACATGACACCGGGGAGGGAAAATGGCAAATTGGGCCCAATTTGGACATTTTCACTTAGGGGTGTACTCACTTTTGTTGCCAGCGGTTTAGTCATTAATGGTCGTGTGTTGAGTTATTTTGAGGGGACAGCAAATTTACACTGTTACACAAGCTGTACACTCACTACTTTACATTGTAGCAAAGTGTAATTTCTTCAGTGTCGTCACATGAAAAGGTATAAAATATTTACACAAATGTGAGGGGCGTACTCACTTTTGTGAGATACTGTACATCGATATATTTCACATGAATGAATGCAGGTCTCGATGGAAAGCAATGTGTGTTCATGTGTGAGCTCATTCAGGCGCTTATCACATGGGGGGGGAAGAAGGCGGGGCCTCCAGGTGGTGCCGGTTAATATTGGAGAGTTATAAACACTCCAGTCATTCCAGATGTCATAGGTCTATTAGCTCATATTCTGTGTTTAGGGAGAAAAAGACATAACACATACGACACGTATCACATTTCTGAGTAATAAAATCGTACAAGGGTACGATATTATATAACTCTCTCTCTCTCTATATATAATACTTTTATGATTCAATAAATAATATAGTAACTCCTGTGTAAAAAGGTTGAGAGGTCACTGGACATCATGCAGTAAAACTTGTATAGGAACGATTAAACTGTTATCTTGCACAGACCAAGACCATACCAATGGTGTTTTTGATCTCAGTCCATATGAAAATGATTTGAAACATACTTTGTAGTGACCGGAAATACCATTTCCATCTGGACGAGTGTCCAAATCTCAATTCTAAAAAAAATAGTGTTTTCCATTCCTAACGTCACTGTCATGACAAGAACCTTTCGAACCTCTCTCCTCATTGTCTTACATCACTGTCACTCTCGGACGGACCCCTCATCGCTCCAGCTCTCCTTATCTGCTGCCGTCTGGATCGTTCAATTTTTCTTCATCAGCGCTGATTCTTTCCTCTCTCATCGCTCTTTCATGGCAGGCAGGTAGACGACTGCCAGATCAGCCTCCCAGCTGTTTTCTTTTCATCACCTTTCCGCTTCCATCAGTCTGAGCACAGGATCCTTCATCTGCTCTGCTTCTCTAGTCCATGGTCCGTTCAGCTCAGGTGAGCCAAGATTACTTTTCGTGCCAGTTTCACACTCCAGCAGAGAAGCTTACTTTAAAATAAGGTGGTCAGTTGACCTTGACACCAGAACAGGATCCAGGTGATTGGATGCCAGCATGGTGGGGCAGCAACGGAGAGGATTTATGGATAGGGAGTGAGAGTTTTAATGGAAAAGTGTGAAGAAGAAAAAATACCTGCACAACAGCAATACCTGGCTATTACGCTGCTGCTGTCACGTCGTAGTTGTCTCGCTACATCACAACGTACATGGCAATACACACTGTCAGCATAAAAGGTGTAAATGAAATGTCCAAAAGTGTACAACAGTGGTCCGTAAACTTCAATTATGTGCTTTAAATAAGTTTAAATGCAGGCCCGCCATGTACTACATTCATTTTCCCAAAGTACTGAAGAAATAAGAGATATAAAGTACCCTTGTGCTGTGCATCTTCTGGTCCAGCCTCTATGTTTCTGCTCCCAACGTCTTCTTCAAAGTGTGGATTGTGGTACATTCACCTCTGCCCTGTGGAGGTTGTTGGTGATGTCACTGACTGTTGTTTTTGGGTTTTTCTTCACAGCTCTCACCATGCTTTATACAATCAGTTGTTGTTGTTTTCCTTGGCCCACCTGTTCGGTGTCTGTTGCTCAGTGGTTTCTTTCTTCTTCAGGACATTCTGAATTGTTGTATTGGCTATGCCCAATGTTTGTGCAATGCCTCTGATAGATTTTCCCTCTTTTCCCAGCTTCAGAATAGCTTGCTTTTCTCCCATAGACAGCTCTATGGTCTTCATGTTGGTTTATCCTTTTTCACAACAGATGCAGGTGAAACTGAAGGCTAAAACCCAGAGTAGATGTTCAGAGCTATTTATTGTTTAAACAATCAAGCTAACAAGACACACCTGGGTAACAAGAAACACCTGTCAGTCACATGCTCCACTGTTTTTGCTCGCCTACAAATTGGGTGGTCTGATACAAAATGTGCTATGTTCTATGATGTTTAACACGTCTACACATATATAAATACCAGGAAATATAAGCTGAAATTCTACACTCTCTTCTCTCTTGAGCTCAAACTCAAACGTCTTCAGTCTACAGGAAAAACAAATGAATTGGCCTTGCCGTTCCAGTAGTTTCGGAGGGGATGATAGATAGTTGCATATTCACAAAAATATTTTCTGCAGGTGTGGAGGCTTGCGAACTAGAGTTCACGTAATTCACAGAGGTTTCAGTTCTATTCTGTTCAGTGGGATGCACGTAAAACTTTGAATGGTTTTATGGAGGTGCCAGGGAACCTGATCTTTTCTGCTCTCCGGACCTGCCTGATCCATTCTGATGCCCTACCTCTAGTTGGAGCTATCATCAACTGGAGGCTACAGCCTGGAGATTGCTGAGGATGGTGCCACTTGAAGTACCATGGAAATTATTTTGGACCTCAATTCCACATGGACGTTGTCGGTGTGGTTGCTGGGACTACGGTTGCAGCGATGTCCTTGGGACTGCAATGACCACATGCAGTTTTACACTCAGGTCTCCTTTAGTGAACGGTGGACTAGTTCAACAAAC
Organism: Ameiurus melas; assembly: GCA_012411365.1. Lineage (NCBI taxonomy): Eukaryota > Metazoa > Chordata > Actinopteri > Siluriformes > Ictaluridae > Ameiurus > Ameiurus melas. The sequence continues at coordinate 33,267,960 of CM022758.1, read as the reverse complement.
AGACTTCATATAAAACACCATAATGACCTTTCTTTTACATTCACACTATCCACCGTTCCCCAGATGAGGACGGGTTCCCTTCTGAGTCTGGTTCCTCTCAAGGTTTCATCCTCATATCATCTCAGGGAGTTTTTCCTCACCACCGTCTCCACCGTCTCGCCCAATAGAGATAAATTCACACACTTAAAATCTCTATCCTGTGTTTATATGTTTCTGTAAAGCTGCTTTGAGACAACGTCCATTATTAGAAGCGCTGTACAAATCAAATTGAATTGAATTGAATTGAAATGTAAATTTACAAAAAATGTTAATTGTTATTGAAGAGCTGTAGATAATTCTGACTGAGTTCTGTGTGGCAGTACACCACTAGGTGCATCTGTTGGTAGCTTTATGGTAAATGGTAAATGTGCACTTATATAGCGCTTTTATCCAAAGCGCTTTACACTGTGTCTCATTCACCCATTCACACGCCAATGGTAGCAGAGCTGCCATGCAAGGTGCTAACTTGCCATCGGGAGCAACTTGGGGTTCAGTGTCTTGCCCAAGGACACTTCGGCATGTGGAGTCACCCGGGCCGGGAATCGAACCGCCAACCCTACGATTAGTGGACAACCCGCTCTACCAACTGCGCCACATATATATATATATATATATATAAAACAAATGTTAGTCGATCTGAAAAGGGTCAGACAATTTAATACCTCCTTTGAGTACATTCTTTTCTGAGAGTGTGATACATCTTGTTGGTGATGATGAGTTTGCAAGAGCTTTTATGAGGATGACCAGTGGTGCTTATATATACACAGTAGATGTCTGTTATGATTCCAGGACATTTGCGGTAATTGCAAAGTGTCACTTAAATTGTGCTCTTGAACCTATAAAAAACCTTCAGGGCGATGACTATGCCAGCTGTTGTTGTTAGACATTTGGATATTTTGATAGCTGGTTGAAGCCAAATCGTCCATTTGTAAACATTTTGATTGAAAGCAAGTTGTGTGTGGTTCACAAGGTGAACGCGAGCATCTGGGATCCTGACTATGGTGGCCCCTGTTGCTAAGGCAACTATTACCCGGCCGCACAGATGAAAGTTAGTCTCTAGCAAACTGGAGCTCAAGCCCTCATTACCTCAGCATGTGAGTCTGCCACCAACAGCATGTGTGTATGTGTGGCTTTGCATGCCCCCACTTGCAAGTGTGTGTGTGTGAGAGAGAGAGAGAGAGAGAGAGAGACAAGCAGAGATAGGGGAAAAGCAAACCATTCCAGGATCAGGGAGGTGAGAAGTGAAATAACGGTTCCATCGCAGTTCATTTGAGGTTCTAGTACATACATATTTTCTCTTCCATTTTGATTAATGTCACTCTCAACGTACACGCGTATATTCAGTGCTGTTGAGTTCTCGATGTTGATTTATTTCCTGGAACAGTGTCTCACACAGGTTTATCTTAATGTCTTTGTTCTGTCAACAGTAACAGCTAATTCACAGGGACTTGTACAGTGGCTGTTCAGCGTTATCTAAATGATAAATGGTCTGCACTTATATAGCACTTTTTTTAACCTTAACGGTTCTACAAAGCGCTTTACACTGGTTCTCATTCACCCATTCACACACAAACAAATGGTAGCAGAGCTGCCATGCAACATGCTGACTTGCCATCGGGAGCAACTCGGGGTTCCGCATGTGGAGACGTGGACTGGGAATTGAACCGCCGACCCTACGATTAGTGGACAACCCTCTCTACCAGCATACCCCCCCCCCCTTTCCAGGTAGCATGACACGCTCTCTTGTTATCATCATGAGATAGGAAAAAGAACGGTTGTTTAGAGACTCAAGTCTACTTGTTTCGCAGACGTCCTGTGACATTCCAACTATAAATGGATAAAAAGCACGACGCCATTTTTTTAACATGTCGTACGAGGACGAAACCTTTCTGGCAGGTGCTGTTATGAGAAAATAATCAACTTCAGTCACAGCGGGTCACACCACCCTGTTGCTCATTATTTTCTGATGGTTGATTAACAGCATATCCGATCCAGATGAATTCCTTGTATACGGTTCAGACTTCATTAACAGCATCGCTGCCTTATATAGAACGCTTTCGAGTCCAGGTCCTTCTCACATACGGGCACAGGCGTCCGTTTGCATTCTTCTACACATGCTGCGTTGCTTTGCCGTGGTTCAGTTTTCATCAACAGCTTGTGGACACTTGCCTGAAGATCAGATGAGAGAGCGAAGGAAAAAAAAAAATGTCTTCAAGATTTTAAAGTAAAGTATTCACGATTAAATTAGTATATGTAACACACAATGTTGAGAATTAGTTCACGATTTTTCGTTTTCAAAACACACTGAACAGTGTTTTCTTCATTAACACGCCCCATCTGAACTCATCTGCTAATCATCCTGCCCTTTAGCTTTGAACTGAATTATTTGTATGTGAGAGGAGGGAAAGCACTTAATTAGGCAGGAGTGTGGCCACTTGGGATTTGCGCTGTGCATTTCTACAACATTCTAACAAACAATTTAGTGCAAATTAACTTGAAAATAAGCCGCAGCAAAATCAAGCAATCACTAAAAAAACTCAGCGAACTGCTGAAAATCTGCTGAAATCACACGTCCGTGTCACACACGCACATAGAAAATGAATGGGCCATTATCATATGAGAGCTACCACATTGCGAAGGTGTCCTCAGGAACACATAAAACTAGCTACCATGTTTTTTTTCCCCCGAACCGTTACTCATGCTATGTCACAGGGCAGATAAACAGACTCAGAGGACAATGCTAACAAATGTCCGAGCTCACAGATGCTCCAGTCAACAATGAGGGAGTAATGACATCCTACCAATCCCCTCATGGCCATTTATGGTCTCTTGGACCAACTGGACATGGACGGCTGTGGTGAACGGGTTTCTGTTGTGTCACATGGGAGCACCAAGCCTTTGTTTTTTCCCATGTGAATGTTAACGAGAGTGAATCCAATTGCAAATGGTTGACGTTGAGCGATTATGGCCAACAAAACCCTCTCAAAAACAATTGAACCCAGGTGATAGAATTGGCACTAACTGAACAGTGCCAACAGCACCAACACGTGCTTCTGCCCTTCTGTGAAGGTTTAGCTCAGACTAAATGACACAACTGATCAGATCCGAGCACTGCCTGCGTATAAAAATGTCATTAGTAATGTCATTGATTGTTATTTAACTTTTGACAGTATGTATGCCTCCATTGTAAAGCATTCATGAGCAGTGTTTCCACCATCCCAGTGAAAGATTGAGCCGTGCAGTGACAAGATTTCCGTCCTCACTCCTCCTCTGGGAGCAGTGTGTCAGAAAAGGAGAACTGAGCCTCATGTTCGAGGGGTTTTATACTGTAACAGGAAGATTTGCCGGAGAGCTTTATGGTAAGCCCGTAGGTTTTTATGGGCAAGGATCTGATAAAAGGTCTGGAGCTGCTGGTGAATGATGGGAAGGAGGAAACAAAGCCCATTTAGGTGAATGGCAGCTTTATTGCTTTGTAGGAATTGCTTCTACTTTTGGTAACGCCATGGCCTCTTTCAAATTACAGACAACGCTACAACCTGCGTACACGCCGCGTTTCAAATGTAAAGTCAGAGAACATGTGCATGTGTGTGTGTCAGAGTATCTTTTGACCTAAGATCTTTCAGACTTGCAGATGAAGCATGTGAGTAATAACTACTTCCAGTGCATTAAATATTTCCAGCAAACAAACTCCAGTCAACCATCAAATCTGCCACAGAACAATTTAGTAGTGATAGGGGTTACGTTGTGTATGAAATGAGTCTCACCATGGGGACAGTGGTACAGTAGCTAATCATGCTCTCCTGAGCTGTCGTCTTGGTAGCCTGTATGGCGTGCCCTTACACCGGCGCTGTAAGCGATGGGACAAACAGGACATGGTATTGAAGGTTTACACGGCTGGAAAAGAGAAAAGGTGTGTGTAATATGGATGTAAGAGGAGACAACAGAAAGTAAAAAGCTCTTGTGCATGCATTTATATGATTAAACTGTGTACTGCATGCGTGTGTGTGTGTGTTAGATGTTATCAGTCTGTAATTGTGGCAGTGCATATATAGAGTAAGAGTTTTTAGTCCATGACCATGTAGGGGGTTGTATGCTGAAACCTAAGTTGTTGTAGAATAACAAACAAACACTAGAATAAAATCACAGTGTAGGCGTGAGGTTTTGGGTGGCATCAGACTTTTCAAGCGGCGTTGTTATGCCCACTGCCACAGAACCATTTGACCAACCCACTCACCAACCCATTCACCCATGGATTTAAATCCATCACAATCCATGTATTGTGGATTGAAGTCCAGTGGAAAATTTGACCCATTCTCCAATAGAAAGTTGCACCAATTCCACCCACTTTCATACAATGTTTAACCAAAGCACTGGTTGGATAAAGTCAAACTTTCTGTAGGAACTGGTTCGGTTGGTCAGTGATTCTGGGAGAGGGCAGGATTGATGTAGAATATGTGACCAATCCTGCCCTCTCTCACAGAGAGAATTGCTTCACCAATTCAACCTCCTATAAGACTTTTGACTAATCCCACCCTCTTCTACATTCTCTTTGACCAATCCTACCCAGTGCTCTAGAACATTTGACCAATCCCGTCCTCTGCTGTAGAACGTTTGACCAATTGCTCCCTTTCACATAGAATGATCGACCAAACCCACATGCTCCTTTAGAATGTTTGATAAATCTCACTCAATAATGTAGAGCATTTGACTAATCCAACCTGCTCAAGTAGAATGTATGACCAATCCTGCCCCTTCTCACAGATTGCTTCACCAATCCAGCCTCCTGTAAGACTTTTGATGAACCCCACACACTTCTATAGAACATTTGACCAATCCCGCCCTCTGCTGTAGAACATTTGACCAATCCCGCCCTCTGCTGTAGAACATTTGACCAATCCCGCCTCTGCTGTAGAACATTTGACCAATCCCGTCCTCTGCTGTAGAACATTTGACCAATCCCGCCCTCTGCTGTAGAACATTTGACCAATCCCGTCCTCTGCTGTAGAACATTTGACCAATCCCGCCCTCTGCTGTAGAACATTTGACCAATCCCATCCTCTGCTGTAGAACATTTGACCAATCCCGCCCTCTGCTGTAGAACATTTGACCAATCCCATCCTCTGCTGTAGAACATTTGACCAATCCCGCCCTCTGCTGTAGAACATTTGACCAATCCCGCCCTCTGCTGTAGAACATTTGACCAATCCCGTCCTCTGCTGTAGAACATTTGACCAATCCCGCCCTCTGCTGTAGAACATTTGACCAATCCCATCCTCTGCTGTAGAAAATTTGACCAATCCCGCCCTCTGCTGTAGCGCATTTGACAGATCCCGCCTTCTGCTGTAGAACGTTTGACCAATCCCGCCCTCTACTGTAGAACATTTGACCGATCATACCCTTTCACATAAAATGTTTAACCAAACCCACATGCTCCTTTAGAATGTTTGACCAATCCCACCCGCTTCACTGAATGTGACTGCACTTTTTTCAAATCTCTCTTAATCCTCTAGAGCATTTGACTAATCCCACCTGCTCACTTAGACTGCTTGTCCAATCTCACCCGCTATTAAGAAATCATTAAGAAGTCATTTGAATCACAACGGCCCCGAATGAATGAAAGTAAAACGAATGAAAGTGGTACACTCATCACGCAACACTGCTTAAACATGGCCTTTCTTCGTCCCATGAGAGTCATCCCACTCCCTCTCACATGATCACAGCTGCTGTAATTTGTTTTGTTGGGTGCCGTGGGATCCTCTACTATGCTGTCAGTTATTAATTAAGATTTAATCCTGATGTTTTACTCTTTTACTGGAAATATACTGCATGTGTTTTCTGTATCTCAGGCACTTTTCCGGTACTGTAGTTCTCACACATATTCAGGTCC
>CM022758.1:33109534-33259534 GCA_012411365.1 Ameiurus melas | reverse complement strand
ACACACACACACATATATATACACACACATCATCAGATTTGTCCTAAAAGCAAACGAAGAGAACCCAATGAAACAAATGAGACAGACATCTTGTACTTGGTCATTTATTTATTGAAGAAAATGATCCAATATTACATATCTGTGAGTGGCAAAAGTATGTGCACCTCTAGGGTTAGCAGTTAATTTGAAGGTGAAATTAGAGTCAGGTGGTTTCAATCAATGGGATGACGATCAGGTGTGAGTGAGCGCCCTGTTTAATTTAAAGAACAGGGATCTATCAGAGTCTGATCTTGTTTGTGGAAGTGTATCATGGCTTGAACCTAGGAGATTTCTGAGGACCTCAGAAAAAGAGTTACAAAACCATCTCTAAAGAGTTTGGACTCCACCAATCCACAGTCAGACAGATTGTGTACAAATGGAGGAAATCCAAGACCATTGTAGGATGACTGTAGGATTGCATCTGCAGTCTGCTGATGTTGTCTATAACTACAACGAAGACAAGTATTAATGGGACAACATCAAGCTGAGACACCGAAGTAAATAAATCAAACACAAAGCTAATACGTTAGACATGTCAAAGGATACAAATAAAATCCGGCATGCCACTGTACAGGGAGTGTCTCCTCTTTATAGACATAAGGAGGTGCGCTGTTCTAAGAAGTTTCTCCAGACCATCTCTGAGCACCTTGATGACTAGTCCTAACATCCTGTTTCTCAGGACATCGTTGGCATCATCCAGATGATTCTCACTGCCCGTGGCAGTTAGGACAGGTGAAATCAAATACTAGCGGGACCAGTGCTGACTCGGCGTGAAGCTTCTCGCAAATACGAATGTGTCATACATCATACGCTATGTGACTGTTGAAACTCTCAGCCAGCATGTGCACACACGCAGGAAGGTATCCAGGTGATTCTCACACACCTGGGGGTTAACCAGATTCACAGTAATACAGTACGAATGTGAGTAAAATTAGAATTTTCTTCCACAAATACAATTTAAAATGCTTGTTCGGATGTATTCTGAACATATGAGCTGTTTATTCAGTAAACTAGAGTATCTCGCTGCACGTATATTTAGACGTGTCAATATACCCGAAGTTAAACGTAAGTACACCTGACAGTCAGTGTTCTGCTTTGTAAGTATAGATTTGTTAGATTTGTCTGCTTTGTAAGTATAGATTTGGGCCCGAGACGCGAACCCGGCAAATCTGTGGAAAATCTGTGGGAATTCTGAACATTTGCAAGAACCTCCGAATAGTGCGGCGTCTACTCGATTTTGCGTTCATTTCTGCGATCCTGGAGGAACCGATCTGCATACTTACATAAGTAAGGCTGCTTACATAATGGTTTTGTGGCTCCAGAACACGAACACATCGACATCAGCTCAAGGCTGGAAAATAAAGGAATAATGAGCTTTGTTCACTTGGCGATCCAGGTTGTGTTCGTTTTTGTGTCCTTTAGAGCGAGATCAGATCAAAAAGATGTATCTATTTTGATCCCCCCTTGGGGAAATTAAAATTGAAGTAGGAGTAACATCAACGAAGGAAAATAAAACTCCATAAATACCTAAACAATAGAGATAATTGAAACATTATAATAGATCTGGGTGTATGTGTATGTACATACGCAAGAGATCTATTTGTATATGTACATGTGCGATAACCTTGGTATTACATACATCTGTAATATCTGTGGAATGACTGTTGAGTGTGTGTGTTTGGTACCTGGTACTGGTACTGGGTTCCAGGTACTGGGTATTATGGCATCGTGGAGTCTGATGGCATGGAAAGAGCATTTGAAGCACCTGGCTGGATGTCTCTGTGGTTGAAAGAGCCTCCTCAGCTCAGCGTAGAGAGAATGAGAAGGATTGTCCATGATAGCTTCCCTCTCATCATCTTCTCAGGCTCTGCCTCCACACTGTCCACTTCCGTCCTCACCAGCTCGCTCAGTTTGTTAGCACCACAAGGCCCACTGCCACCAAAGAAGATAACACTGGCCACTACAGTGCATAGAAGCCTAGTGCACACGTTAAAGAACCTAAGCCTCCTCAGAAAGAAAACCCTGCTCCGTGCATTCCCATAGACAGCCTCAGTATTGTCTGACTAGTCCAGTTTGTTTTTGAGTTTCACCCCAAGGAACATGCAGGTGTCCATTAGCTCCACTCTTTCCCCTACTCTGATATGTGACTGCCTTTCATTTAGTACATTTTAAATAAATAACAGAGCTGTTAGAAATACTTTTAAGAGTACAGCTCATTCCTCAGATTACACTACAGTCCACACTTTCATTAAAATCTCGTAATCCCCACTGCGCACCACACCAACTTTCACTCTCTCTGCCTTTAAATACACCCCTGATGTTTACCCAGACAGAACCCATTGGTTTGTTCTCGATCTTTTATTTTTAAGCCCTTAACTCAGCCTCCCCGCACACTGATGATGATAAGGAGTCTTTATTGGTCACATATACATTACAGCACAGGGAAATTATTTTCTTCACATACCCCAGCATGTCAGGAAGTTGGGGTCAGAGTGCAGGGTCAACCATGATACAGCATCCCCTGGAGCAGAGAGTGTTGGCCAAACGGAGAGTTAAGGGCCCTTGCTCAAGGGCCCAACAGTGGCAGCTTGGCAGTGCTGGGGCTTGAACCCTGGACTTTCCCATCAGTCACCCAGATCCTTTACCACTAAGCCACCACTGCCCCCGAAGTGCTCAGTGTGTATGCCATGTCATGTGTTGGCCAAACGGAGAGTCGTAACAGCGTCCTTGTTTGTTTAATATCATTTTGTCACGCGACAAGATGGTAGACGTGATCGTTCACTTCATTTGGGCCAATTTCCGTAGCAGCTCCCACAGACCTGGCGAAGGCTGCTGTGAGCGGTTCTGTGTGAGCGCATGTCAGTCATGTTGTTAGCATTTTGGCCCCGTGCTGGAGCCCACTGGAGTTTGTGAATCCTCCATGCTGTCCTGCGGAGACAAAGCCGGCAAAGCTCTATGTGCATTCAAGCAGCCATTCATACAATAAACAAAATGTATGAGTGTGTACTTATTAAGTGGTTTATATGAACAAAACATTTACATTTATAACATTTAGCGGATGTTCTTATCCAGACCGATTTACAGAAGTGCTGTGTAGTCTCCATCAAAGTACGTATAATCATGCTAGTTCACTAGGTCAGAGTTCCATCAGTGTACAAACCCAGCTGGGGTGGTGTGTTGAAGTCCAATCCCCCCCATCAGATTCGTGGGTTAATGTTACCACAGCATTATTACACAGACATACAAACACACTTTGATTCGTCCCTCAGCTGTTCTCTCATACTCCCTCTGGGCCTCTCTCTCTCTCTCTCTCTCTCTCGCTCTCTCTCTCTCTCTCACACTGTCTCTCTCAGGCAGACTCAGCTCTCTTCCGTTACTTGTCCCCATGCTCACTGTCCTTAGTGACTGTCTCCTCTTCCTCTCTCAGATTATTTATGGTTTACTGTTTGTTCGGTTTTTTTTTTCCTTCTGCATGCACACGAGTAAAGGACAAGTTGTGATCAACGCTTCATGCCCCTAAGCCCATATCGCTCTGCTGAGGGAACGTGTCTAATGACCTAACTTCATAGTGTCTTCTTCACAGAAACTCTCCCACTCCATCCCTCGGTCTGTTTTACTTCTTTGTCTTTTTCTTTATCTGTCATTCTTTCTTTTGGCTCACTCGCAGAAAATTCTAGGATTTGGAACCTCGACACTCGTTATTAATCGACGTTAATTGGACCCTTTTGTACTCGTTTTTTACGATCGGATTTTGGATTGAGATTTACGTACAAGTTCACATCACTTTTTATTATTACCACATGCTTAAGTGCCGTCCTGTGTTCGGTGCCGAATTCATTGGCTTGCAGCAGGAATGAACGTGACCTTGCCTTAGTGTGTGGGAGTCAGGCCCAAATCCCCAGTGTTTTCTGCATGGGAGGAAGATCAGCTAATTTTCCTGCTGTAAGTGTGGAAATGTAAAGGCGTCTTTTTTAGTATAAATACTTTTTTAATATTTGACCGATATAGGGTTTTAATGGCTGATGCTGATGCCGATATCTAGAAAGCAGTGTGGCCAATATAACGAATATATCGAATTACAGTAAATGAGACGTACAGAAAAGTGGTGAAATTAAATGAACACGTTGTGCATAATATTTATATAACGTACTCGGAAGAACTTCAAAAATATTCACTTAAGAAACTTGTACAAATCAAAAAATAAATACGTTTTAGTGCAACTTCTCCTCGTCAAAGTATAGGATATTATTTGAATGAGATTTATGTCTGTCCGAATAAAAATAATACAAGCCTGCATGTCAAAAGGCACGTGTGTATTGTTTACTATTACATGCTTAGTTAGCAGCATGTAGCTTAGCATAAAAAAACCCCACTGGAACACATGAAGCAGTACACTACGCGTGGTATTACATTAATCATGGACAATTAAATATGACGCACATGGATTTCAAATCTAGGAATGAAAACGTACCATCTCACATTGTGTCGTGATCCAGCTCACCAATCCGACTTTCATTCAGGAATACACAGGTGTTTGAGTCCACAGGAAAACGACGCCTTGTTTAAAAGTTACTGAAGATGATACACAGCACTGTGCAAAAGTCTTAGTCACTGTATTCTTTTCAGTACTGTTTGGGAAACTTTTTAGATTCCCAAACACTAGTTTTCCAGCACACGATTAAATGTTACAGAACAATGTTTGTACGTCATTAAAGAAAGCAGCGTATTACATAAGAGACAGTTTTCAGATTGAAAACACAATGAACACTGCCAGGTTTCGCTGTAAAAATAAGAAGCGAGCGTGACAGAGAAAATCTCCAGAAGAACCGAGGCTGGTTCTGCAAGACGCTCGATAAACCTTACAGCTTACATTTCCTTATAAATAAAACTGCACTACTGATGTCTGATGTCTCATGGCACTGTTTGAATAAGATTTGGTCGCACGCCAGAGTGTTGTTGTGTGTAACATTACGTCACGTTAAAAAGCGAACGTCGACTGGACGTTTTACTGTCTGTCAGATGCTCGCGTCGTGTCTGATTGGGTGTTTTTTTTAGCCAGGATAAGGAACAATGCGTGTATGTGCTATAGTGCGTCTAGTCAATGCCGATCATTTAAAAAAATGCCAAATATTCGCCTATATATCGGCCTTGGCGATATATCGGTCGATCACTAGTGTTAGTACTTTTTAGTATTGTATAGTTGGCATACAGATTTCACAAATGTTCAACACAGACACACGGGTTCAAGTGATGATCCAGGATCAGGTTTTAATACAGCTGAGTATATAAAATCACATGGCAACTCTGACAGACATTATACGAACCCCTTGGTGCGCCTTGGATTGGTCTGTGAGAGTTGACTGTTGTTCCATGAAAGGGACAGGAGAACTTGTTTGAAGACACTTCTGTTGGACAGCGTTGTGTTTAAATCACGAGTCAGATGTCACGTTTGTAGTGGTGATTCTGACGGCCTTTTCTGCTGTAATGCAGTCAGTTTTCGTCATTATGGAGCTGCCAGAAACTCCCATAACCCCACAGAGTTGTTAAAAGCAGAGCTGCTCTAAAAAAATGTTGTGGTATTATTCATTCTTATGGATTTTAGCCGATTTATCATCCACCTGTTCGGGTTCTTATCTTTAAATTGTGTAAAACAGGCAGGAACAAGCTTCTCTGTAAATCTTTAAGAGGCTTAGAGAACACACAGAAATCGTAAAATTCTTTGAGAAACCCTTTGAGAAAGTTTCCTCAGATGTCTAATCACTTTCCAATGGACTTTAATATGCCATATGCCATGTAGTCTGTAAATAACTGGTCAGTGAGACAGGTTTTGTTGTTTTGGCTCTCGACTCATGGGCACATGGGATATGAAATGTAACAATGTCTATGGAGAAAACGTGCACAATGTTGGCGTATCAGGGTAGGTGTTTCTCCATCTGGGAGCCGATTCTCACGTACAGCACACTTTAGCACGTATTCTGGGCATAGAATCCGCGGGGGCTGCGGAGATTTTTTTTTTTATCAAAAGTGTCCAATGCACTTTTTCACAATTTGCGTATCACTCACGTCACGCACATGCTCACGCCCGTATCTGTGTCGAGTTGTAACGAGTCTGTATCAAGTTTCTGTATCGAGTTTTGCAACAATGAGGATGCGAAGGTCTTGGGAGAGCTCTGCTTTTACCCATCATGAGATGTTTCTTGTGTGACACCTTGGTAATGAAAAGCCTTTTTATAGACCATCAGTTTACTAACCCAGCTGATATTAATTTGCACAGATAGGGGGTGTAATTACTTACAGATTTCAGCCGGTTCCTTGTCTTACCTTGTCTCGGAGAACTGCTTTTTCTTAGCGTGTTCAATACCTTTTTCCTGTGTCATTCCACTTTATTACACATAACTTCATTTATGGACTTTAATGTTGTGAATTCTTTATATTTCCAGATGTCTTGAGTTAATCCTGACGTCTGCTGAGAATTTCATGTGAATAGCTCATATATCTCATTGGAAATATATTTACTGAAAGAAATGTGGTCCAATACTTATTTCCCCCCACTGTATTTGTTAGTTTAGTTCAATTACAGTCTCTTTGCAAAAATCTGGCTTGAGTGACATTTCTTTTCTGAACTGTGGACTGTTGAATAGAATTGAATAGAATAGAATAAAGTAGTGCGTGAATATACAAGCATATATTATATACTGTGTGCTATGTACATGCAAGACAATGTACACTAAACACAATTTGCAGTATTTTACATAATACTGTGCAATACACAATACAACATGCAGGTACAGAATCATAAATTGCATATTAAGCCAATTAAGTGCAAGAAGAGATACAACCCATCAATTAGACACATCCGAAATGATGGCGACGCCCCCCGAAATGCAGACCTTGTAATATTTCAGGGAGTTGTAAAAGTGGACAATCAGCACAGCTTTATCTTCATGTACCTTCACAGAAACATCACCTGCCTCTCTGTACAGTACATGTTCTTTGTAATCATACAGCCGCTTCTGTTCATTGCAGGAATCACATTCAAAATATGAAGATAATGATTATATCATGATTTGTAATGTAATGTGATGATTTATAATCCTACTATCCAGTGTCACCCAGAACTGGATGGGTTTTCTTTTTAAAGAGGCGGGTTCCTCTTTAGGTTTTTCCCTCATGTTGTCCCAGAAAGATTTTCCTTGTCATTGTTACCGCTGGCTTAGGACTAGGCGATGTGACGATATAATAGTGATATTGTGGTAAATTACTGTATGTCATAATAAACCTTTATATCATAGATGCCAACCATATACTTTAGCAGTAATAAACTTGGATTGGTAGCAGCTGATTAGAAGCTGAACTTTGCCCAGTTCCCATAAAGGCAAGTTGGTTCTTTTTGGTCATTAGGTTTGTTAGTTTCCCGATCAAACGCCCCCAAAATATTCCTTTCCAGTTTCCAAAATGCAAAAGTTTTAATTCCTTACTACATGGGACACTAGGCCATTGTACCAAATGCACATTAGGAGCTTGGTAAAGCCTTTGGCCTTCTTTGAAGCGTGTTGACCAAATAAACGTTATGCAATGGCTGAAACAATCACAAGAAGAAAAAACATGCAGGTAGGTGGACTGGCATTACTAAATTGCCCCTAGGTGTGAATGTGCATGTGCATGGTGCCCTGCGATGGATCAGCATCCCACCCAAAGTGTATTCACGCCTCGCAAACAATGGAGCACCGAAAGTAGATGCTTTGAACAATATTACTCTAATAAGCAAATGTGAATTTGTTCATTTGTTACACTAATTCTAGCTAGCTATTATGACATTAGTAAGGAGGACACTACCAAAAAAAAGTTTTTCATTGAGTATACTGTAAAGCATTTTATCACAAAGCAAGGTTACTGTTATTGAAAAGGTTGTTGGTGTTACTATGCAAGTCAGAAGTACGAGAGCGTCTTTCTCCAAAACGGTTAGTGTACAGTGGTGCTTGAAAGTTTGTGAAGATGTGACAAGGAGGAGGGAGAAGTCAGGAGGCACACCTGGCACTGATTTGGCTGGGAGTGGGAGAGAGAGAGAGAGATAATGGAGCGGCTGGAGGTGCCGGTGGGAGAGAGAGAGAGAGAGAGAGAGAGAGAGGGCTTTATGTTTGGCTTACGTTTGTGTATTTTTCGTTATGTTTGCGTTCAGTCGATTATTAAACTTTAAGTTTATGTTCAGCCGGTTCCCGCCTCGTCCTTGCCTGACTTTAAAGTTACCTGGGAAGGAGGAGGGACATGCTGTTACTCGTTCTTGCCGCTGTGGGAGGATCGCGACACAGAGGAGGTGGTGTTGCTGGAGCGGTTGCCAAGGAGGACGGAGGAGTTGCTACCATCTGCCGGGAGGCGGAGAACCCACTGCCGTCTGCCTGAAAGGGGAGGAGCGGTTGCTGTCCGCCAGGGGATGAAGTTAAACTGCCCTTGTGCAGCTAAACTAAACTAAACTAAACGTTTGGGGTAACTGTTGATCAGTCCTGCACACCGGCTTGGAGGAATTTCATCCCGTTCCTCAGTACAGAGCAGCTTCAACTCTGGGATGTTGGTGGGTTTCCTCACATGAACTGCTTGCTTCAGGTTCTTCCACAACACTTCTATTGGATTACAGTCAGGACTTTGACTTGGCCGTTCCAAATCATTCACTTTATTCTTCTTTAAGCATTCTTTAGCAGAACGACTCGTGTGCGTAGCATTGTTGTGTTGCTGCAGGAGATTCAGATCACGGACAGTTGTGACATTGTTCTAGAATTTCCTGGTATAATTCAGAATTAATTGTTCCATCAATGATGATGAGTCGTCCTGGCACAGATGCAGCAAAACAGGCCCAAACCACGATACTACCACCACCATGTTTCACAGATGGGATACGGTTCTTACGCTGGAATGCAGTGTTTTCCTTTCTCCAAACATAACCTTTCTCATTTAAACCAACAGATCTAATTTGGTCTCAAAATAGATAGAGCAGTGAGTGGAGAGCAGTGGCTTTCTCCTTCCAACCCTGCCATGCACACCATTATTCTTCAGTGTTCTCCTGATGGTGGACTCATGAACATTAGCCAATGTGAGAGAGGCCTTGGTTCCTTTGTGACCTAACGGACTATTACATGTCTTTCTCTTGTAGTGATCTTCTCTTGTAGTGATCTTCTTGTAATTTCACCTTCAAAATTAACAATATTGATATGTAATATTGGATCATTGACCAAGTACAAGGTTTTTGTCGCATTATAGGTCATATTTATGCAGACATAGAGAATATTAATAAATTATTAGCTAGTTAGCATTTGAATTTCTTCATGGAACAAAGGTCACCAAAGAACATTTTTCATCTTAGTTTTCATCAACGAAATGATCACTGGGTTGGTTCTTGGGAAATGGGAAAGGCTTGTCAGTGTTTTCATTGCAAATGCAGTTCAAAATGGCTCTGAAAATGACACAATGCTTCTTTAAACACTTCCCCTTACTCTGAGCTTTGCCATAGGTATTTATAATCACGCTAAGGAAGCACTGATTACACGTTTTCCATTTTTAATTGGTTAGCAATATCAGAGTTTGGGTATCAGTCGCTACCTGGTACTGATCCGTTGCGGACATCCTCACAGTAACTGAGCCGACTTTGTGCAAGTTCCCGTTGCCAAGTTCTGCGAAACATCACATAGAAGTGTGATGACAACAATTTGTATCCGGTATTCACGTCTCAGGTCTGTGTCCTGTCCACATAACATATGTCGTGTCCACAAACAGGAAGACCTGTTAAATCCAGTGTTTCTGACTAAGGTTTAGCTTACACCAACACTCAGGTCCTTTCAGGAACGACTTACAAAAAGCCTAAAAGAAATGTAAAATGCCAGGTAGCTACAGGATTTCCCTCGTTTACTTCCCTTCACTTATTTGCCCAAAGCAGTTACCCAGATCCTATAACCCCCCCCCCATGCACAGCCCTTGTGAGTGTATTCTGTAGCGAGTGTGCAGATGTTCAGCTGCAGTAGCAACACAAGTGTAAACGGACCTGATTCTTCCTGGTTTATCTTCATCAATGATGCATTGAGTGCATCACCGAGCCATCCCTTTAATCCTCAGACTTTCCCTGTTTCTCATCCATAATTATTATCCTCACTGCCTTGTTGAACCCAGCATTTCACTTGCTCTGATACATACCTCCTCACACATCCAGCTGAGCACATCACCAACGAATACATCTCCCAAAGCAGGATATGAGTGTTAATAGTTCCTCTGACTACAAGCAAGTTCCATGCCAAGCCTAATCCTAACTCAGGTTCCCCATGTAGTACTGTCTTCTGTAATTAGCACGAGCAGGAATGAGCTTTGTTAATGAACAATTTGTGTAAAGCGACTCCTTGGGGCTGGATTCACCCAATGCAATCAAGCTTAGTCACTGTACTCTGTAAATTCTGAAAAGACAAGTAGTCCTTGGACCTCTGCTTAAAAAATCTAGCCTTGTCTTCAACCTGAGTCTCTTAATCTTGAATAAATAAAATCTTGGCCCAGGTATGTATAGCGAATTGGGTCTGGAAGGCTTTTTATTTAGTTGAGCGAGGGAGAGAGAAAATGCTGTGATTAATGTTTTATTTCTTGGGCATGTGCCCTTCAAGTCTGGTTGCTAGGCAGCTGAACTCCGTTTGCAATAATATAGACAAATCGGCAGTAATGTTCTGCTAAAGAAATTTTATGTCATCTTAATTAATCTGACATTCAATTGTACACTGTGTACTTAAAGGGTCTTAGCATGTACTTCAAGGTTGACTGTTTTTCTTTACATATCAGATATTTTTGTTTCATGCGATCATTTAAAGGATTTCAGCCCTTTTCCCATCCTGAGGAAGAATTCTGAAGACAAAAGCATACTAAACTGTACTGTAAATGTTGCAGGGGGTGATTTCCAATCCTTGGATAAGGTGTACCTTTGCTACCAGTTTAGTACCCTTTTCTCTGAGAGTTTATGGTCCCATTTTGTCACAGCTAGAGCATTCATCCCACCAAATCAGTATTATTTTCTCCCTCTTACTTTCCAAATGAGAATCTTATCCTTAAATGCGTTGGGATGTGTGCAGCTTGTTTGCCAGTAGCACGACTGTCTCTGCTTACCGAATGACCCACTGTTGTTTTGTCTGTGCCACATGGAGAGGGAGCGGGTTTGGAGAGCATCAGAGTGCTTCTTTGCCTGGTGTAATTATGCTCATTCCCTCGGCGCGTGCTTACTGTGGATAAGGGTCCCCTGCTGGATCCAGGATGTGTCCTGCGGTCCTTCAAAGGCAGGAAAGTGAAATGCAAATCCTCTGGATTCAGTGATGCCCT
Organism: Ameiurus melas; assembly: GCA_012411365.1. Classification (NCBI taxonomy): domain Eukaryota; kingdom Metazoa; phylum Chordata; class Actinopteri; order Siluriformes; family Ictaluridae; genus Ameiurus; species Ameiurus melas. Next base: position 33,248,158 of record CM022758.1, on the reverse strand, counting down.
ATGCGATGTTTTGAACCCTTAATCCTCCGGAATAGTTCTTGCAAGTCCGACTATGTAATTCAGAGGAACTCAGTTGAATCACCACGTACGAGCGTTGTGATGAACAGCTAACGACGTTGTAAAAGCCTCGTAGTGTCGTACATTCATCTGACCTAAACATTTATTAAATGTTATTTTAATGCAGTTATTAAATATTGTATACAGACATTAGAGAGATAAATCACGCTTGGAAGGAAGGAGGGATGGTTGCGGGTGTCTGTGGTGAGCGTTTGGAGCTCGGGCGGTTAGTTCTGATCTGAGATTGACGCTAGAATGAAGTCGAGAGGTCGCAAATCAAACCTAAACACGTCGATGTGAAACGTATAGCGAGCTGTAGGCTTTGGACAGGCCACGCCCACACGCCCCTTAAACAATATTTAAATAACATTAAATAAATAAATCCAACATGGTGTCACGGTAAGGCTTTCTGAAATGTAAAAATACCTTTATTCGACGGTGGACAGCTTTTTTTTTTTTCCCTTTCACGAGTGAATAATCAGTTTGAGTGAACGGAGGCGGGACTTTGTGTAAGTGAAATTTTCCTTTAGGTTGGAATACAGAGTAACTGTAATACATGGCTGCAATGCTGTTAGCAACAGGCAAAGAGCCAGTGGGTTTACCAGAAGCAGCACGGCATGAAGAAATCAGTTAGGAATCCCTGTAACTTGGCTGACTAGTTCAGATCTGCAAAAACAGGCATTAGAATAGCAAAATGCCATAACATGAAAAATAAGTACCAAGAGTATACATTAAAAGGGCAGACATATTCTGGCTGAGCAAGTGCATGGTACAAATAGTACAGAACTGGTTGATTAGCTTTGTGTAAAAGATTATCGGTTCCGAGAGAGTTTAATACAGTTCTACGGAAATTCATGACAAGGTTTATGTGACAAGAGGAAAACGACGTCAATTCCTAAATAGAGATTTGTAAGTAGAAACTCTCAATTCCATTGTAATACAGCTTAAAACACTTGAGTTGCTATGTTTTTCATTGACTACTGTTATTTTCTACATTAGTTCCAGGGTCGGGGGTTCGATTCCCGCGACCACCCCGTGTGCGCTGAGTTTGCGTGTTCTCCCCGTGCTTCGGGGGTTTCCTCCGGGCACTCAGGTTTCCTCCCCCAGTCCGAAGACATGTCTTGTAGGCTGATTGGCATGTTCAAATAGTCCCCGAGTCCCCTGGGATAGGCTCCGGGCTCCGCCATAACCCCGTGTAGGATAAGCGGTACGGAAAATTAATGGACAATAATATGGTTCAATTCTGGAATCTCAGAAGGTGTAGATAAACATCACGGCCTGGACAGTTATTCCGGCTGTGACATGAACGAACAACAATAAACGGATTTTAAAAATGTATAACCATTGATGTGGTGGAGTTTTTTCTTAGGAGACGATGATGTAATTTATGGGAGGAGTCTCGGGCGTCAGCGATCAGGGTGATTTGTAGTTTCCCAGCACGAGAAAGTCTTCAGGACAGAGCAGTTAACACTTTTTTGGGTTCTCGGTAACATGACACTGCAGTTTTTGCCTCATTAACTTCAAGAGAGAGTAAAGGAAGGTAGATGCTGGTAGGAGAATGATATTATGATGTTATTCATTGCTATCAGGAAAAAAAAACAAAACTTGTCTCGAAGACATTCCACAACGTTAAATGTAACTATAACCCATAAAAAGCGTGATTTGTCGTTCATTTTTAAATGAAACTGTTGGAATTGTTGGCAAACCAGTGTAGTATAAGTGGAATAACAAGCTTTGACCATGCTATGCGTCGGCCTGTATCGCTGTACCAACACCCTGTGTATATTATTTGTATAACAGCAAAGACTGTTTCGTCTTATTCCTTACACAAGTAATAACAAAGCTAGTTAGCACATGTACTGAATATCAACTATACCTACAATGACTTATCTTTCTCAAAACATGACTAAAATAAGTCCATAGATATATTTATTATAAAATAAATGAATTTACAGCATAAATTCCTAAATGTGGATAACGACTACGCTCCAGGTGTAAATATCGAAACTTGCTGATCTGAATTTCGGCAGTTAACGACTGCATACAAGATCATTAAGGATTTGGTTCATACCACTCAGTGTGGGCTTAATCGTTCTCACTGATGGGATAATAAACCTGCTGATTATTTTGCTCATTTGGTCTATTGTTAGAAGATGTGAAAATGCCAAAGTTCATGTTAACTAATGCATTCAATGATAACGAGTCTTTATGGATCACGTGTACATTACAGCACAGTGAAATTATTTTCTTCACATGTTCCAGCATGTTAGGAAGTTGGGGTCAGACCGCAGGATCAGATCCACGATACAGCGCCCCCTGGAGCAGAGAGGGTTAAGGGCATTGTTCAAGTGCTCAACAGTGGCAGCTTGATAGTGCTGGGGCTCGAACCCCGGACCTTCTGATCAGTAACCCAGAGCCTTAACCGTCAAGCCACCACTGCATAATAATGGCAGTCTTTCTTAATAAACTCAAAGGTAACTGTTTCTGCAGTACCCAGTTAGACTGTGAAGTGCACTAGGTAGGGCAAAGACATTAATATCAATCCTTTCAGTACAAATGAAAGCCTCCTGGAGATAAAGCAGCATATGAGAAACATTTTGCAAGCTTTAAGCAGAGCATCCACTGCGTATCCCTTTTTAAAAGTAACCACGAATGCTTAGCCTGGTCTGTGAAGAAGTGAAGATGCTGGGAGGAAGAACTGATCTGATATTATAGTCACACAGCACTGGTCGACTGCCCTCTAACCCTCTCGTAGAGTGTAAGAACAAGAGAAGCCCTGTCTTAACTTACTCTTTCATCTGTCGAGAAGACCTGGCACTTTGGTAACTCATGAAATCTCTAGACGGATCTTTTTAAGAAAGTAAGTACTGCTTGGAAATCAACTCTTGGCAAGGGGGCATGGTAAGCAGTTGATGGAGTGAGCAGCACATCAGCATTCTCTCTCTCCTTAGAGGACTTCTTGGAAGTGTGCCCAGTGCCGTGGGCGATTGTTTTCTGAGTGGAAGCTCCGTGTAGGCTGGTGGAAGCTCTGTTGCTTATGTAGGCTGCATTAAGAGGAGCCTGATTATGGAAATGGTCAGCAATTAGTGCTGCACTCTCATTTGAGTGAGACCATTATATGCACATGTTTTCTGTAAGAAAACCTTTTTTACCCTCACATTAAAAAAAAAAAAAATGGTGGAAAAGAAATAGCGAAGTCTTCGCCATCTTCTTCCCAGCATCATGTATTAACAACGTAGTTACACGGTTAGTTCTGATTATAGAAACCCCAGAAATGATTCAAGAACTGTACACCTGGCGGATTTTCTATAACACTACAGTATACACTCACCCTCCGATTTATTAGGAGCACTGGTACACGTGCACGTTCATGCACTAATGTGGCAGCGTGATTGGCTAATTAAATCATGCAAAACATCATGCAGATACAGGCCAAGAGCTTCAACAAACATCAGAATAAAGAAATAGTGTGATTTCTCTGATTCGATCGTGGCATGGTTGTTTTTACCAGAAGGCCTGTTTGAGTATTTCAGAAATCGCTGATCTCTTGGGAATTTCACACACAACACAACTCTCGAGAGTTTACACAGAAAGGTGCAAAAAATACCGAGTGAGTGACGGTTCTGTAGGAGAAAACTACAGTTCGATAAGAGAGGTCAGAGGAAAATGGGCCGATTGGTTCGAGCTGCCGGGAAGGATATAATAACTCGTATAATCGCTCTTTATAGGAAGAGAAAAGCATCTCAGCATGCACAAAACATTGAACCTTGAGGTTGATGGGTTACTACAGCAGAAGACCACTGCTACTCCTTTCAGCCAAGAACAGGAATCTGAGACTATCATGGACACAGGATCACCCAAACTGGACCTTGTCTTGTTCCAGTCTTCAACTGTCCAGGTTCTATGATTCTTCGCCCATGATACTATAGCCTCAGATTATTGCTCTGTGATGCATTTCTCCTTACCACGATTGTAAAGAGTGCCTCTTCCTGTCAGCTCAGACCAGTCTGCTCAGTCTCTTCTCAGCTCTCTCATCGGCAACGTGTTTCAACCCTCCACTCGCAGGATGTTTTTTGTTTTCCGCACCATTCTGTGTAAGCTCTAGAGTCTGTTGTGTGTGAAATTCACAGGAGATGAACAGTTTCTGCAACACGCAAACCAGCTCATCTTCCAGCATCAACCATGCCAAGTCAGAGATCACACTTTCCCCCCATATTAATTGAAGCTCTCGACCTGTATCCTCATATGCCTCGTGCTGCTGCCAGATAATGAGCTGATTGGATAACTGCATAAAGAGCAGGTGTACATATGTTCCTATTAAAGTGCATTTTTTCACGTATACATGTTCTCTGGAGGTAGTGGTGTTGTTACTTGATATTAAGGCTTTCATTTTATCAGTATGTCTTACCACATGGTTCAAAAGACTGGCGTTAAAGCCCTGATAAGCATTACAGCTCCTACTCCATTATAAAGCAATTTAAGACCGAGTGTGGGATCAGAGGGGTAAAAGCTCCATTGTTGACTTTCCAAATTGTTTCCAAGTAACTGAAGACCCAGGTTATTTGGACAGTGCTTCAGTGCCCTGCAGTATATTGTTTTCGATGTACACAAGCAGGCAGTTTAATCAGTTCACATTGTGGATTTGAACTGTTTATAATTTTCTGCAATTGGGTGGTCTGATGACAAGCACTACTCTAAACTGCATATCTTTGCATCAGGTAAACCTTATTGCTTATATAGCCATGCCTTGTCTGATTAACAAGTGTTCAGTAATCTCCAAGACTTTTCCATCCCTCTTTTGTCCACATGTTTGTGACTGAAAGGTGTGAGAATAACTATTTTTTTTCAAATCTCACGCCCGTCTCCTCCAGAAGGAATTTTGCCCGCACGAGCAGAAAGTTTGATCAATCCCTCCCTCTCAAGCAGTTACTATTTCGGTTTGTACCTTCCACCAATACTTGCTAAAGAGCTTTGTTGGTTTATTTTCCAAATATGAACCAATTAGCAGTTTAAAACGAAAGAGATCCTGATCAAGATAAAGCAGTTACTGAGGATGAATGAATGAACATGCTAAATGCACTGTATCCAGTACGCTTACATGCTAATCAACGTGGCATTTTGTTGTCGTTGTTGAGTTCCATATCTGACTGCACGTTCCCTCCCACATGCGAATACAAACTGCTCACTTCTGAGGCCTTTTTTTTTTGGGTCCTGTGGGATCCCAGTCCCCAAGCACACCTCTATTTCTGACATATCAGGCTGTGTATTCATAAATTCCGCCTCATGAGATCAACACTAGGTCCCATTTTCATTGTTCCATTACCTTTTTGTATTTAAATTAGTCAACAGTTGGATTGTTGAGCACCTAAACTCATTGTAGGCTAATCCAAGTTCACTGCCACCAGAGAATTATAGCTACTTCATCTGACTTGGATTAGCTGTGGGAGTGCCAGGCTGCGGGTGGTACTAATTCCAGAGGTTGGTCATTAGCTGGATTTAAGCTTTACTCAAGCCTCCATGGAAGAACAGATTATATGCAGCACCAGGTGTTGGAGTGAGTGGAAATATCTTAGTTGTTGCTGATGTTATAGGCAGTCGGCTAGTGGTAATTGGGTTAATGCGTTAGATCAGTTGATGGCCCAAGAGGGAAATGTATTTAGCCATGTACATGCACACAATATAGAGTTCTTTGATCACTAGGGAGTCATGGTTTATTGTCTCACTGGCATTTTACCGATAATGGCGAATGACCATTTAGCCCAAAGCTGAGTTGTGTGAACATTGAATAATCGATGCATAATTGCAATATATTTTTTCTGTGCTATTTCCAATTGCTCAGCTAGCCTCTGTTTCATCTTTGATCTTTGCTTACTCAGAAAGTTCTACTGAAGACAGAGCTCTCAGTTGGCTGCCCATGACCTTTCATGACAATTGATTTATAGTTGATTTATTAATGTGCCAAAAATAGCCATAAAATGGCTCCACCACCTGCATTTTCCCAGTATAGTCTGGTCTATTCTGCCATGACACAGATCTCTAGCTCTTCATTGTTTGATGATAATCCAGAACACTCCTACACTCTTAAAGACCTGGGTCTAAGCAATTATTTAAAAAACAACAAATAAAGATGGTTTCTCACAACCAGTGGCCAGGAGGATTACATTTACATTATTTAGCAGATGCCCTTATCTAGGGTGATTTACAATTATCTAATTTTTTTTATACAACTGAGCAGTTGAGGGTGAAGGGCCAAGCTCAAGGGCCCAGTTTGGCAGTTCTGGGATTCTGGGAACTCATGACCTTCTGAGCAGAAGTCTAACATCCTAACCACAGAGTTATCACTTCCCACTTAATACCGCAATGTTTTTCTATTCATCTGTTTCCCCACGTGATTTGTGGCTATCATTACTTTCTAACAGCATCGTGTACTGTTTGACTCTTTCCCTCAGTCTTTCCCCTCTTACTGACCATTATCTCCTTTTCTATCCAGCCTCCCTCCTTGTAGTTTTTATGAGTAGTGGCAGAGAACAATGAGACTATATTTAACCCCACTTCATCTCCCATTGCTGTTCAACTGTGCAGGTGGCTTGTTTATATATGTTTCTATATTTATACAGCTGGGGTTATGTCATGCTGTTCCTACATTTTATAGAACCATTTTTCAATCTACACTTTGCACTATTTTGCTGCTAATTTGAGCATCAAGTGAACCGCTTCTTCTTCTAGCTACCTTTCAGCCCATCATTCTCACCACTTTCAATACACACCATCTTTGCACATTTCCCCATCCATTACTACCACTTCCTGACTGCTTGTTTATAACGAAAGAAAACCCCCCAAAAATGTTTATAGAGCAAGCATAGGTGCCCTTATAAATCAGCACAGTGGATTAACAGCTTTGCTAAAGACATCAGGATTTCTTCAGCATTCATGGACAATACTGATTTGGTGTCTGTTGTGCACACCTCAATGTCCTTGGTGCCAGCAGTGGTAATGCCTGAAGTCCCAGAGCCCTACATTGGAATTGTTGCTGACCCAGCTCTTTACGGATGAGTTTCTCTACGTTGCTGGTTTCTTTCTTTCAGCTGTTTGGTCTAATTCGCCATGAACCTGGATTTTCTGCAGTTGGGTCTGGCTCATCTGCTAGGTTCTGATCCAGAGCAACAGGCAGTTTTTAAAGAATGTCTTCTGCCAGCCCTGTAATGAGCCAGCCAGACTGGGACAGATGAGAGTCTGAGGATCTGAAGTTACTTCTCCAAGGTCTGCTGTCTCGGTAGTTTTGACCTAGAAGGTTAGAAAAAAAAAAGTGTCCGGAAAGTTTCTCCTGTCTGCTGAAGGACAACTTCTGGAAGCTCGGGTTTTGTTGTGCTGATTGTATTACTGATCAGATGACACTAGGGCTTCCACGACGGTGTTAACAGCTTACTCACACCTTGTACATCTGAATTGTACACATAAACAGTACAGGAAAGCTGGCATATTGTAAATAACTAAGTAACTAACTAAATGGGCGCAGGCATGGGTTAGCACATTCTTCTCACACCTCCAGGGTCGGGGTTCGATTCCCACCGTGGCCCTGTGGGTGCCGAATTTGCATGTTCTCCTCATGCTGCGGGGGTTTCCTCCGGGTACTCCAGTTTCCTCCCCCAGTCCAGAGACACACATGGTAGGCGGATCGGCGTGTCTAAAGTGTCCGTAGTGTATGAATGGGTGTATGAGTGTGTATGTGATTATGCCCTGCGATGGACTGGCACCCTGTCCAGCGTGTACCCCGCCTTGTGCCCCATGCTCCCTGGGATAGGCTCCAGGTTCCCCGTGACCCCGAAGAGGATAAGCGGTATAGAAGATGGATGAATGGATAAATAAATCAAATTGGCGCAGGCATGGGTTAGCACATTCGTCTCACACCTCCAGAGTTCTGAGTTACTTGTGCATGTTTTCCCCTGCTGCAGAGGTTTCGTCCTCCAGCTTACTCCAGTTTCCTCCCCCAGTCCAAAGACATGCATGGTAGGCTGATTGGCATGTCCGAAGCGTCCGTAGTGTATGAATGTGTATGTGATTGTGACCTGCGATGGCTTGTTCCCTGCCTTGTGCCCGATGCTCCCTGGGATAGTCTCCATAACTATCCATAACTACTTCAAGTATATAATATGTTTTCAAATATAGAATCTGTAACAGTAAGGCAAAGTGCATCTACGAGCAGTACAGAGAAAGGTAGTTGATAGCTTCAGGATGTGGAAGGGAGAATGGGCCAATACTGTATGACAGCATGGCGGGAAAATAGAGCAAATTTATCATAGAGGAAATGAAGAAGCATAACACGCAGGACTAGAAAGAGGTTTGCGGTTTGCTGGTGGCGTATTACACAACAAACTAACATACAATCCAAAATCCAGGTTGTAAGGAGGGCAGTGGGCAACACGCAGCAAGAATGAAACACAAACACAATCTGCAAAAAATTAGGCAAGGGTCAAAATACAAGAAAGGCGGCGGGGAGGGGGAGGGGGGGCAACGCTAGTGGGGAGGAATAATGTCCTGGGCTGATGTGACAAGGAGCTTGATTTATTTCCAGACTGTTCCACAAAGTAAATATAAGTCAGCCGTGTGTGTAGTACAATATACAGTACATACATATTACAATATATCATTATATATATACTATATATATTCATTTGGCATCTAAAATCAGTTACGTTTTCAGCTGAGTACTTTTAAAATCCTGTCTTGCAGTGTCCTTCAGTGTAACTCCAGTCTCGTCTCTGATTTCTCCAGAATCATAACTGAACCTGAATCATGCTCTCTTTCCTGTAGGACCCATCAGTCACCAAAGTTGGAGGTGGGCGTAAGAAAACGGTCTCCTTCAGCAGCATGCCATCAGAAAAGAAAGTGAGCAGCGCAGATGACTGTTTGGCCTTCATGCAGGGTGGCTGTGAGCTAAAAAAAGTGCGCCCCAACTTGCGTATTTATTGCCGTTTCTACACCCTAGACCCTGAACAAGCCTGTCTGCGTTGGGAGCCTTCAAAAAAGGACGCGGAACGTGCCCGACTGGACATTTCCTCTATCAGGGAGGTCCGCACAGGCAAAAGCACTGAAACCTTTCTCCACAATGGCCCTTCGGACCACCTGGCTGAAGAGGCTGCCTTCTCCATCATTCATGGAGATGAATATCAGTCCCTGGACCTGGTGGCACTGTCGCCTGATGTAGCAAACATCTGGGTGACTGGCCTGCGGTATTTGGTGTCCCACCCTGGAGCCTTGGCCGGTGGAGGCGGAGGAGATGGAGGACTAGGAGACAGAACCGTTGGAAGCAAGTTACGGAGGGACTGGCTGGCAGCAGAGTTTGCCCTGGTTGATGAGGATGGGAACGGGATTGTATCAGAGAACATAGCTGTGGCCACCATCTGCAGGCTATGCCCTGGAATTAAGGAGGCAAAGGTGAGACGGACATGATTTGTCAAACCTCTCTACCAGTCTGTGACTGTTTGCCGTTATCAGTATTGAAAACAATTGCAACAAATGAGTACAACTGTTACTATGAACAGAATTTCTGAATGATAAATATGTACATTTGTATTTGTTTTTCAAAATGGCAACAGTTTCTAAACCATAATTTAAACCTGTGTTAAATGCCAAGGTGTTATTAGAGTTTATAGCACCAAAAAGCTTTTAAAACCAACCAATTGTTTAGTCAGAGCTTAACGTTGAGAGTTATTTGAATGATTATCAGATTGATTAGCAGAATCCTTTATATAGAACAAGGGTTCACCTAGAGGGTTAAACAGGAGTGCCTTTTATGGTGTTTTTAATTAGTATGCTCATGAAATAAGTGAGAGTCAAATGCTGAAGTTGAAAGCGTTAAAGCAGCAGGGGACTGTTCATAGTCTTAAACAAAACAAATGATATGGGTGCAGTTTTCAGGATCAGTGGTTTTACCAAGGCCCATGTCTCTGCATCACTAGTCGGTCTGGCTGCTGCGCTTCACAGTGACTGCGAGGGTGGAATTTAACAGCTGCACAGATGCATGTTTTTGTGTGTGTGTGTGTTTGTGTGTGTGTGTGTGTGGAGGGAAAGGCTACTGACAGCTGAGGACAGAAGGAGGACAGATAAGAGCAACAATACCATGCCTCTAAGTCTCTGTGACGAGGGGTGTGAGGCAGCTGCTTCATGTGGCAACAAAAAACAAACAATTAAAGACACTAAAGGGCAAATAGAGAAGGCGGAAAACAGTAGAGTCTGTGCTGCTGGCTGTGATTTGCAGCACTCGTTACTGTACTATAGACTTGGACTTGATTGATCATGTCAAATTTCTGTGGAATCTCCAAAAGTTGGGCAAGTTTAGAGGAGTTTACACTCTTGGAACTTTTCTTAAAGGAAAGTCCTGGTTTGTATGTGATGTATTGTTTACATGATCCTCCAGAGCACAACCAAATAACCAAATCCTTAAGGGTTTGAGACTGTAAAATTGTTATTTGATGTGGTGTGTTCTATATATTGAATAAGCTTCTAGCTGTGTTCGTAAGATATAGACTATAGAACTGATCAAACTTCTCCCCTCTCTACACTCATGGCTTAGGTGCGTCTGCGCTTTAAGGAGATCCAACGTAGCAAAGAGAAGCTGACATCTCACGTGACACTTGAAGAATTTCAGGAGGCTTACTGTGAGCTGTGCACCCGGCCTGACGTTTACTTCCTTTTGGTGCAGCTATCGAAAGACCGGGAGTGCCTAGACGTACAGGACCTACGTCTTTTCTTGGAGACTGAGCAGGGGTTGCCGCTGGCCACCGCTGAAGGCTGCGTAGAGCTCCTGCGGCGCTTTGAGCCCTCTACAGTTTGCCGCGAGAAAGGCCTTCTGGGCCTGGATGGCTTCACTCACTACCTTCAGTCAACTGAGTGCCAGTTGTTTGACCCTGAGCACCAGTATGTATGTCATGACATGACCTTGCCCTTGTGCCACTATTACATCAGCGCCTCTTACCGCTCCTACCTGCTAGATGATCAGGTGCATGGCAAGGCTGATCTGTCAGGGCTGACACGAGCCCTACAATCTGGGTGTCGATGTTTGGAGATTGGGGTAACAGATGGACCTGACGGGGAACCACTTTTGGGTGTTGATCATGAGTCAGACACCAAGCATCATCATCACCATCATCATCATCATCATCATCATCACCATAGCCTAGTCACACTGCATAGTGCTCTGGATGTGATTAACAAATACGCCTTTCTGACTTGTCAATACCCATTGCTACTATACTTGTGTCAGCGATGTTCCCCGAGTCAGCAGCAGACTCTAGCCCTGCACCTAAAGAAAGTGTTTGGAGCAAAACTGTACAGGCCTGAATGTTTGCCAATCACTCCTGGGGGACGCACTACCACATGGCCTTCTCCAGAGCAGCTAAAGGGAAGGGTGCTGCTGATAGGCAAGAAGCTACCTCCAGAAGAGGACGGCTCTGAGGGAGAAGTATCTGAGGAGGATGAGGAGATCGGTGGTGGAGGTCCACTGGCTGGTCGTCGGATGACCATTCCTGGGGAGGAGGACCTAGGGGTTGTTCTGGTGGTCCCACCTCCCCCTCAGCCGAGGCGACTTCGATTGCGACGAGAGCTTTCTGATCTGATTGCAGTGGCTCGAACTGGTAGCCGTAACTTCTATGCTCACCGTACCAGCGCGCAGCAGTCTCAACAAACCTCTCCTCCCTCCACCCCCTCCACACCCAGCACCCCAGGTCTCCCAGACTCCCCTTATTTGAGCCTGTGCTCTTTAGGAGAGGGTGAAGCAGGTCGGCTGGCAAGTGAGAGCCCTGAGGAGCTGGTAAGCTTCACTAAGCGTTTTCTTACTCGAGTTCGACCCAGCTCAGTCCGGCTAGACTCCAGCAACCCCAACCCCCAAGGCTATTGGAAAGGAGGTGTGCAGCTGGTTGCACTCAACCAGCAGACACCAGGTGCCATGCTGGATCTAAGCCGAGGCCGCTTTGCACAGAATGCAGGCTGTGGATATGTGCTGAGGCCAGCTGTCATGCGAGATGAAGTCTCCTACTTCAGTGCCCAGTCACAGGGCTGCATGCCTGGTGTACCACCGCAGACTCTCAGGGTGAAGGTTATCAGTGCTCACAGTCTGCCCAAACCACAGGGCTCAGGGGCCAAGGGTGAAGTCATCGACCCCTATGTGGTACTAGAGCTGCATGGTGTACCGGCAGACTGTGCTGAGCAGAGAACTCGCACCGCAGCCCAGAACCAGGATAACCCGCTGTTTGACGAGACGTTTGAGTTTCAGGTAAGAGAGAGTTTGATTCCACTGATTTGCACAGAACCAGCACTATTTTCCACAAGAAATATTTAAAGACCGGCCTGACAGGATGGATTTAACAGTCAAGCTATTTAAATGCCAATTGGGATTAAGAATCAGACAGGCTTGTAATTACTGCAGGACAAACCACAGCAGGAAAGAATTATATCATCACTGCTTCATTTCCATATTGATCGATACATTCGTTATAAAAATGTGTAACTGCTTGGCTTTTGTCAGAGATTTAAGTTAAACATGTGAGCTGTTCTTTCAAATATTGTAGAAGATGGCATTAAAACCTTTAATGTGCAAATGCCCGGAACATGATTGTTGGTAGTTAAATACGCAAAGAATAAACATATGAAATGTTTTTTCAGGGATTTCCTTTTAACAAAGCACTCAAAGCTGTCACTGTACCTTTGCGTACACAGCCATGTTTTAAATGTTTTACCGATAACGTAGCATATACACTCTCTTCCACTGGACACCACAAATGTTCCACTGGTCACAGCTTTAACTTTTAAAACATTTTTACAAATAAGTGCTATTGTAGCATTGCTGAGGTAATGTCATTTCGAAATGTGAGCGTAACAGAAAGGTTCTTGCTTAGCCTGGTCTTCGCATAAACAGTTCAAGAAGATGTGAGTGAGTACCACAGTAAGGCAGAAGGCCGATGCAAGTCTGAGGTCAGAAACACGACAGACTCTATGTGTAGCTCTAAACTAGTAATCAAATCTCCATGGAGAGGATGCCTGGAGTCATCTAGAGATTGATAAGATTATGCACTTTCACTGTAAATGATTGTTATGGGAACATACAGAATGGGCACATGCATGTATTCACATACATGCTGACTACAATAATAATAATCAACAACAACAGCAACAAAAAAAACCAAAACACAACCCTGTTCGGAGTTTCTAACTCTCAGGACGTCGACGGTTGAAATGAGAAACTATAGTCGTAGTGATTATAAAATGTTTCACAGTTTTCCTTTTAGTGCGAACTCAGCTACAGTAATAAGGAACCCAGGTAAGGCGGGTTCGTATGAATCCCGATGATCATGAGTTGCTCTTAAAGCACAGAGATTGTAAACTAGTTTGAGCATGTGCAGAAATTTGATGTAAAAATGATGCAGTGAGAACAAATTGTTTTGTTCACTGATATTTGTTCATCACGGAGTGCATGCTTTAGAAGGTACAGTCCTACAAAAAAAATACGTAGCAGAAAATGTTGTACACTAGCACACATGCAGATGAGTAAAACTGATATATTATACAACCTCAATTCCGAAAAAGTCGGGCCGGTTGGGAAATTCAAATAAGAAGGTGATGTGAAACAGGTGAGGTGATTGTCTAATCATTGTATAGAAGGAGCCTCCAAAAAGGTCTAGTCCTTTAAGAGCGAGGACGGGTCGAGACTCGCAGATTTGCCAACAGAGAATAATCCAACACTTTGAGAAGAACATTCCCCAAAGTCAAATCGGTAGGATTTTGGGCGTTTCAGCTTCTACAGTGCACAATATAATTAAACGATTCTAGGAATCCGGTCAAATCTCGGTGTGTAAAGGACGAGGCTGAAAACCACTTCTGGATGCGCGTGATCTCTGATCCCTCAGACGTCACTGTCTTAAAAACCCTCATGAGTCTGTAATGGAGATCCTGACATGGGTTCGGGAATACTTTGGTAACCCTTTGTCAGTCGACACCATTCGCCGCTGCATCCACAGATACAAGTTAGGGCTTTACTATTGTTATGTCCAAAGACGTATTCTTTATTGTTTTTAAAAAAAAAAATGTTTTTATTGAATGTTTTTTCTTTAGTGTTTTTTTCTGTTTCTCTCTTTGGCTCCTTCTACTCAATCTGTCTGGTGGGTAACTGCTTACCAGTCAAGAGTGAGCCAGCATGAAAGCAGAGAAGAAACTGCTAGAGTTTGAGAAATGTTCCCCCCAAGAGTGTTCTCCAGAGCGTTGTCTTTGTCCTGCCCAGCCTGTAGCTACAGTTTACAGTCTTGGTGTTTAACATGGTAACTGCTTAACTTTCTTCTCTGTGGTATTGTAGTAATTTGTATTGTTTGCTGTGAGTGTCTCCAACATTTTGTAGTTTAAGTGTGGAGGTTAATGTTATAGTTAACCTTTATTAGTCCTTTCTATTTTTGTTTTGGTTTATTGCTGAGGCTGTTAATACCAAGTTTATTAGTTAATTAATTGTTGTTTATTTGCGAGCTGTAGGAGGTTGGCGGCATTTTTGTTTAACTCTGTTTTTTTCCTGTTTTGGGGCCAGGAATGGAGTTAGGGTACAGTTCTGCTGTTATTTTTCTTTTTTTTGGTAGTTTGGTTAGAGGTTTAAATTCCCAGTAAGATTATTTCTTTTTGTAATTTTGTCTTTGCCCCCTCCTGAACTCACTGCTTCTCTTTTAAGCTTTTTTTTTTTTTTTTCGCAATACCTTCTTTGTTCCATGAGCTGTAAATTAAAATCGTTGTGGTAATTCGTTTGCTTGTGGTGCTGTGGCAGGGCTCAGCCCAGCACTCTTTAAACCTTTTAGTATTCTGTTGCGTCCGCCGATTCCCCTAGACTTATGCGGGATGTAACACTATGCAAAGCAGAAGCCATACATCAACACTGTCCAAAAGCTCCACCCACTTCTATGGGCTCGGTTTCATCTGAGATGTACAGTAGCACAGTGGAATCGTGTTTTGTGGTCCGACAAATTGACATTTCAAATAGTTTTTGGACAAAACACCCATCGTGTTCTCCGGGCCAAAGAGGAAAAGGACCATCCAAGCTGTTATCAGTGTCAGGTCCAACAGCCAGCGTCTGTCATGGTATGGGGGCGTGTCAGTGCACATGGTATGGGTAACTCACACAAATGTGAGGGCATCATTACTACAGAAAGATATGTACACATTTGGAACAACATACGCTGCCATCCAGAGCAGGACAACACCAAATCACATTCTACCCGGATTAAAAGCGCATAGTTGCTTAAGCAGAGAGTACGGGTGCGAGCATGGTCTACTGCAGTCCTGACCCGTCTCCCATTGAGAACGTGTGGCGCATTATGAAGTGCAAAATAAAGCAACAAAGGCCCTGTACAATCGCTCAGCTGAAGAAATGCATAATGGATGAACGGGGGAAAATTCCACTCTCTAAACTTAACCAACTGGAGTCTTCACTCAGCGTCCAAACGCTTAATAAGTCTTATTAAAAGGAAAGCTGATGTTACACAGACGTTTGTCCCAACTTTTTTGGAGCGTGTTGCGGTCATCAAATTTGAAATGAGAGTATATTTTCAAAAATAAATGACGTTCACAAAGTAAAGCATCAAATAATGTGTCAATAATGTGTTTTCCATGTACCCCAGCGTGAACTGACTTTTCAAACGACTCCTTTTGTTTGGTTTTTTTTACATTTATTTTCCATACTGTCCCAACATTTTCGGAACCGGGCTTGTACGTATACAAGCTATGCGAGCTAAAGTTCCTACATAGGAGTTCCCACACAGAGACTTTCTCTGTACGGCAAGAGCTTACACCGTGTGCATGTAGCACTCTATTCTTCTCCGTTTGACTCGTACGCACATTCAGGCACTCTTTAATTAGTACTGCTGTTCCAGCCAGCTAATCTCATAAGACCGTGTGGAATGTAATCTTCCAAAATAAAATGTTTGCCAACATATTAAATTATGCATCAAATTGCGTTACGTTTTATATTGTAATGCGCGGGGATAATCCAGCCTCGGAAAAATAACGAAACATAGACTGAGAACACAGAACTAGAAATCTGGCCTGAACTGGACTTAACACGAATAATCACTAATGCACAGTATGATATAGAAAAAATAAATCAAGACCATGTGACTTTGCTCCTCCCAAGAATGGTGGAAATTAGCATATTGTAGCTGTAGTGAAAATGGCTAGAAGACTGCTCTGACCGTGGTCGGTGAAGTGTTGGACAAATGATGATCTTTTTATTTGTCTGATATACAGTGTTCTATTACAAGCTATGATGAGGTTAATGGGTTTTATAACCTACATGTAATTAAGGTGATTTTCAGTGTTCTAAAGCTATATTCAGGTTAATTAACCAAGACCTGTCATTACCTTTAGATTTAGATTCAGTAAAGACTCTAAATGTAGGTGCGAATGGACAAAACCGCTCTCTCAGATCTGCAATTATGGAAGCAACAACTAACGCTACTGCTAACATACACCTTCAGTTGCATACACAGTCAGCTTGTAATTAAGGACTGCCGATAAGGACATCGAGGATTCGAGCTCGGTATAATTAAGACCGAGGATTAAATGCATTGAATTGCAGCTATGGCCTTTTGGTGACTGCTGCTTCACTGTTATTAAGAGGAGGTCTGTTCTATAGACACACACACACACACACACACACACACACACTTCAGAAACTAAGTGTGGTATGATCTATGACCGTCGCTTCCTCATTTTTGTGCTGTGGCTATTTTTCATTAAGCACATTCATCACGAGTGACGTATCCTTAACGCTGCCCGTCTCTCTGCATTCGCGTCTCTGTACTCCGGATTATTTCAGTGCGATCACGATCATTTAATATCACACCTGGTTTTTTATTGACCGTTATCTAAGACGATAAATCTGAAGTCATTACTTTTAAGTGTAATAGTCTTGTGTGGAATCTGTGACGGTGCACTCGGCCGACGCGACTGCAGGAGCTAGGAGCAGTTTTATTTTGTTTCAGATAAAGATTTCTACGGTTTAGGGTCTGTTCAGGAAATATATACGGATAGGATTGTTATGTAGAATGTTGAAGAAAAGATGGAATTTCTGTTTATTTAAAAGGATAAAGGACAGTTAAAAAAACGAGCAGTTATGATTTCTGTATCAAGCAAAGTATTTATAATATTATCCACCACACTCTTTCTTTCCTTCTTTCATTCTTTCCTTCTTTCTTTCTTTCTTTCTTTCTTTCTTTCTTTCCTTCTTTCTTCCTTCCTTTCCTTCTTTCCTTCTTTCATTAATTCATTCTTTCTTTCGTTCTTTCTTTCCTTCTTTCTTTCTTTCTTTCTTTCTTTCTTTCTTTCTTTCTTTCTTTCTTTCTTTCTTTCTTTCTTTCTTCCTTCCTTTCCTTCTTTCCTTCTTTCATTAATTCATTCATTCTTTCTTTCTTTATTGTTTCTTTATTTCTTTATTTCTTTCATTCTTTCGTTCTTTCGTTTCCTTCTTTCTTTATTTATTTCTTTCTTCCTTCCTTTCCTTCTTTCATTCTTTCATTCATTCTTTCTTTCCTTCTTTCTTCCTTCCTTTCCTTCTTTCCTTCATTCAATCTTTCTTTCTTTCTTTCTTTCTGTTTGTTTGTTTCTTTCTTTCTGCCTTCCTTTCCTTCTTTCATTCTTTCATTCTTTCGTTTCTTCTTCTTTCTTTCTTTCTTTCTTTCTTTCTTTCTTTTCTTTCTTTCTTTCTTTCTTTCCTTCTTTCTTCCTTCCTTTCCTTCTTTCCTTCTTTCATTAATTCATTCATTCTTTCTTTCGTTCTTTCTTTCCTTCTTTCTTTCTTTATTTCTTTCTTCCTTTCTTTCTTTCTTTATTTATTTCTTTCATTCTTTCTTTCTTTCCTTCTATCTTTCTTTATTTCTTTCTTCCTTCCTTTCCTTCTTTCATTCTTTCATTCATTTTTTCTTTCCTTCTTTCTTCCTTCCTTTCCTTCTTTCCTTCATTCAATCTTTCCTTCTTTCTTTCTGTTTGTTTGTTTGTTTCTTTCTTTCTTCCTTCCTTTCCTTCTTTCGTTCTTTCCTTCTTTCTTTCTTTCTTTCTTTCTTTCTTTCTTTCTTTCTTCCTTCCTTTCCTTCTTTCCTTCTTTCATTAATTCATTCATTCTTTCCTTCTTTCTTCCTTCCTTTCCTTCTTTCCTTCATTCAATCTTTCTTTCTTTCTTTCTTTCTTTCTTTCTTCCTTCCTTTCCTTCTTTCCTTCTTTCATTAATTCATTCATTCATTCTTTCCTTCTTTCTTCCTTCCTTTCCTTCTTTCCTTCATTCAATCTTTCTTTCCTTCTTTCTTTCTTTCTTTCTTTCTTTCTTTCTTTCTTTCTTTCTTTCTTTCTTTCTTTCTTCCTTCCTTTCCTTCTTTCCTTCTTTCATTAATTCATTCATTCTTTCTTTCTTTATTGTTTCTTTATTTCTTTATTTCTTTCATTCTTTCGTTCTTTCGTTCTTTCGTTCCTTCTTTCTTTATTTATTTCTTTCTTCCTTCCTTTCCTTCTTTCATTCTTTCATTCATTCTTTCTTTCCTTCTTTCTTCCTTCCTTTCCTTCTTTCCTTCATTCAATCTTTCTTTCTTTCTTTCTTTCTGTTTGTTTGTTTCTTTCTTTCTGCCTTCCTTTCCTTCTTTCATTCTTTTTCATTCTTCGTTCTTTCTTTCTTTCTTTCTTTTTCTTTCTTCTTTCTTTCTTTTTTCTTTCTCTTCTTTCTTCCTTCCTTTCCTTCTTTCCTTCATTCAATCTTTCCTTCTTCTTTTTGTTTTTCTTTCTTTCTTTTCTTTCTTTCTTTCTTTCTTTTCTTTCCTTCTTTTTCTTTCATAAATTCATTCATTCATTCTTTCTTTCGTTCTTTCTTTCTTTATTTCTTTCTTTCTTTATTTCTTTCTTTCATTCTTTCTTTCTTTCTTCCTTCCTTTCCTTCTTTCATTCTTTCATTCTTTCATTCATTCTTTCTTTCCTTCTTTCTTCCTTCCTTTCCTTCTTTCCTTCATTCAATCTTTCTTTCTTTCTTTCTTTCTTTCTTTTCTTTCTTTCTTTCTGTTTGTTTGTTTGTTTCTTCCTTCCTTTCCTTCTTTCATTATTTTGTTCTTTCTTTCTTTCATTCTTTCTTCCTTCCTTTCCTTCTTTCTTTCTTTCCTTCTTTCTTCCTTCCTTTCCTTCTTTCCTTCTTTCATTAATTCATTCATTCTTTCTTTCTTTCTTTCTGTTTGTTTGTTTGTTTGTTTCTTTCTTTCTTTCTTTCTTTCTTTCTTTCTTTCTTTCTTTCTTTCTTTCATTCATTCTTTCTTTCTTTCTTCCTTCCTTTCCTTTCCTTCTTTCTTTCATTCTTTCTTTCTATCTTTCTTTCTTTCTTTCATTCTTTCCTTCTTTCTTCGTTCCTTTCCTTCTTTCTTTCATTCTTTCTTTCTTTCTTTCCTTCTTTCTTTCTTCCTCCCTTTTCTTCTTTCCTTCTTTCTTTCATTCATTCTTCTTTTTTTTATTTCTTTCTGTTTGTTTGTTTGTTTCTTTCTTTCTTTCTTTTTCTTTCTTTCTTTCTTTGCAAAAATAAGTCAAATGAATGGATGGATTTGTGTAGTTCAGTAGTTTACTGTGTGTGTACGGTCTGGTCATTTGTACTGATTTATCTTTGGTGTGTTCTGTCCTGCTTTTAGAACATGAATATGTACAAACACACACAAGCCTGCCTTACTCAACTCTGTGCGTGCGTGCGTGCGTGTGTGCGCGCGTGCGTGCGTGTGAATGTATTCTGTTTTCCCCAACACGACTATTGATGTAAAGGTTTGAGGAGAAGAACCCTGCACTGATTGAGCACTGTTCCTACAGACACATTCAGACTTGAGCAGGGTCTACAGCATGTCGGCTCTGGTAATAAAGGTTGAGTAATGCTGCAATATAGGCTGATCTTGATACACATTATTGGAAGAGCAGCTCAGTTTGATAATGTGTTTAATCTGACTGCGACTTACCCTCACCCTGATATGAAAATAGTGCACAGAATGTATGTAAAATTAGGTTTTGGATAAAAATGTAGGTAGTTTAAAAGAAGCACGTCTTTAGTAGTGTTTGTGTGCATGTGAGTGCACTTAGAAATCACCATAGCTGTAATATTCAAATTAGACCTCAGGAAATGTATTCTAACGTGCAGATTTATTTATTAGTGTGTGTGGGCTTTAAAATCCTCACTTCATAGGTGAACATGCCAGAACTGGCACTGCTGCGGTTTGTTGTTCTGGATGACGACTACATTGGTGATGACTTTATTGGCCAGTACACCATCGCTTTCGAATGCCTACAGCCTGGCTACAGGAACGTGCCTCTGCTGGGCCTGGCGGGAGAGCCTTTACCGCACGCCAGCCTGTTTGTGCACGTGGCTATCACAAACCGTCGCGGTGGAGGTAAGGCTCACCGACGGGGCTTATCCGTGAAGCGAGGAGTGCGTCGCGGAAAGGAGTACGTCACTCTCCGAAACACGGCCATCAAAGTGTTAGACGACACCTTTCGCTCTGCCGGCGCTCCACTCAGAGAGGCCACCGACCTGCGAGAGAACGCACTGGTAAGTACATGCACTACTGTACATGTAAGTTTATATGGAATTATCAGCTCCAAACAGGTCTCAAGCTTTTGGGTCTGTTAAAAAAAACAACACATTGGTCCACGTTCCATGCACACGTCCATTCATTCCTATATTGAGCCCACAGGACTTGCCTTCCTGAGTCACTGATGTGATGCAGGATCGGATAGGCGGGTACTATTATTCCAGATGTATAAATACCTTTCATACAACTGTTCATCACACACACACACACACACACACACACACACACACACAGCCACAGGTGGTTATGGTAATAATGACCTAAGCTACATGACTTACCAGGTTTAAAACTCCAGTGAGGGAAGAAGAGATAACAACGCGTAGTGTGAAAGTAAAAGAAAGTTCATTATGGTTCATGATGTTATTTAAGAGAAAGTGTCCAATGACTGGTCACCACACTATGTGCTGTGTACAGAAAGATATCGGTAAGCACATTGAAAACATGAACGTGGTGCTATCTTGCTCTCCTTTGGGAGTTTGGATGTGTGTTTGCGAATAACCATACCACCAATGAGATTTTTATTCATTCTCCCTTTTCTGTAGAATGCTACTGCCGCGTTCAAAGAGCAATGTGGGCTCCCCCTAGTGTCCACTCTGAAGCAGTGCATGCTGAGTCTGGCCACGAGGCTGCAGGGCCCTGACGGTCCCCCAGGAGCCAGCCTGATCCTGAAAGACGGTTATCCCTGCCTGGAGCCACTTGCGAACCTGAACGACACCACGCGCAAGCTGCTTAATGCCTACGACACGGTAATTCACGCACATGCCCGATCATTCATTGAGCAAAATAAAATATCCTCCAAGGTAACTCTCTATAACGCTCTATAATTGACACAGCAGAGACAGAAGGGTTATGCCTGGCTGTACTGATTACATCGGAGCTG
Source organism: Ameiurus melas (assembly GCA_012411365.1). NCBI lineage: Eukaryota > Metazoa > Chordata > Actinopteri > Siluriformes > Ictaluridae > Ameiurus > Ameiurus melas. The sequence continues at coordinate 33,226,600 of CM022758.1, read as the reverse complement.
TTTCCTAAGACACGAACGCAAAAATGTTAAGGCGAAGCCAGAGGCGCTCTTTAGTCTGACCCCTGTTTAGAGACGGAATACACACACACACACACACACACACACACACACGCGCAATCCCACTATCTATATCTGCATCTGTGTCTGTTTAGTGTTCCAGATATTCAAATATTCATATCCGTGTCTGTATTCAGATTTAAACCCCAGCTGTTTTTTTCAATCCCGCTCGAGCGGTTGTTATTTTAGTTCATAACTGCCTGCAGAATGTTCTAAAGAATTTATAAACAAACCATAAACATACTGTTAGACTAATATACACCCATTACTATGGCAGTTATTAAGGACGAGTGAACGAATGATTGAACGAATGCTGTAAATGCATGGACGTGAGATGCCCTTTCCTTCTCCTTTCGGGCTTTGTATCTGACTGCTCTCTTGCACGAAAGTGAAAAAAAAAAAGTGGCTTTTTAGCTGTGTCCCACTTCTAATCTCAACCAGATGCCCTGCGAATCGTTCTGGCCAGCTTTCTACAACGATGCGTGCCTCACTGTTTGTATCTCTGTCTGTTTCTGTATAGAACATATGATCTGTTCGTTCGGAATCACACATGCAAGTTCAGTTACAGCCCTGACGTGTGCACGAGCACGCCTCCAGATAGATCTCGCTTATAGAGAAAAGGAAGCTTCGGTTGTGACTTTTATATTTACATAAACACCCAGGGGGAATGTTGAGTGGTTGCTGGAGAATAAATGTCTGTCAGCTGTGTGAGGCTGGATTAAAAAAACACTGTGGTGTCAAAGCATCAAAAATAAGACACTGCTGTCCTTTGTGAGACAGTCAATCACTTAAATCACCTCTTGTTTAGATTTAGATTACTATATATATATATATATATATATATATATATATATATATATATATATATATATATATATATATATATATATATATATATATATATATAATTACTCACAAGGAATGGTAAATTGCTAATAATAATAATAATTATAATAATAATAATAATAATAATAATAATAATAATAGTGGACATGATTTTACTCATTGACGGGATAAACATTTGTATAATCCTGATTATTATTTAACATTGTACTTAATGTGTTAATATAATACTGTGATGCATTCTCTCAAGAAAACTTGTAGAGCGTTACCATATATATGGAGCGCTGATCACGGGTGTTTCCTGTCAGTGAGCTGGTGAGGGCTGCGTTGTTTGTCCCTACAAACCTAACAGTACCGAGTCAGTGAGATATTTAGGGTAACGTTAATGCTCGCTCCGCATGGGCAACCACCCGAAGTTATCAGGCTGATGAGCCCAGTGCTTTATTTCTCTCTCTATATAGCTCTGTGTGTAGACCCTTTCACACAAGAGCTCAGCACAACGCTACATCTTAAACCTGTTCTTTTTATTTATATATATATATATATATATATATATATATATATATATATAAAACATCTTCATCTTTCATTCTACCAAATTTGCTGAATCATTCCCTGTGGAGCACTGTGAGTGCATCTGGCATAGAGATGGTCGTTTGTGTTCCTAGCTCGCACCCATCTCTTGTTCTCGTCCAGCGAGCGAGACCATTGACTCAGGTCCATGTGCTGCATCTGAAACAGGCAGGAGTTTCGGCCTGGCTCTCTAGCCGGGCTGCATGTTATAAATATCTACACTGTGGGAGAGGGCAGACGGGGTCTCTGCTTTAGTCTGAGACGAGTCTACAATGTGTGTCAGTGAGTCCTCCGCAAAAGTCATGTTGCCTGTACGTGTGTCCTCACAGATGATCTCGGCTAATAAACAGCTAATAGAGAACGCCGACGCTGTGCAGGAGAGGATTGCTCAGGTGCAGAAGGAAGGTGAGTTTGTCGATGGAGGCTTCATCTGATCTACTGATTGTGGTCACGTCAGACCGTAACTACAGTCACAGTGTGTTACATACAATACCGTGTGTGTGTGTGTGTGTTTAAAGAATGGTGGTTGGAGAGAATGAGATAAATGATAGCCCAACCACCATTCTTTAAACACACACACGCACCTACCTATTGCATGACATTTTCTGATTAAGCCAGACGTCATTTTAAAATTTTTATTCATTGTGTGCAAATGAATTGAAAACGCTGGCAGATAGAGGGAGGTGCAATGCTGGTGCTCATGTCCTTATGAGGATGAAACACTGTAATGGAACAGGATGAGTGCCACACTGCTGGTCTGGTCTGGTCTGGTATGAGAGAAAATGATAGAGGCAAGCGGGCAGCTTAGAGAAGATTCAAAAATCTAGGGGGGATTTTGTCAAGAAGAATATGCTTTACCAGCAGAAATGTGACACAGGACACTCGGTTCCTGCACCATAAATGAAATCTTTCTCGCTTGAATATGAAAATCATCTGCATGCGTTACTGTATATTATACTCCTCTCTAAGGCATGGTGTTTCATGAGAATGTGGTCAAGCTGGGAGAAAAGGAGAACCTGAAGGAGCGGAAGCTGAGCAAAGCTGTAGAGAGCTTCACCTGGAACATCACTGTACTCAAGGTGTCGTGCTCCTCGTTTTGTTGAATTTTTCCTACCTTCACTCATTCTCCTAATCTTCTCAGATAAAATTCCACCAGGGCTTTTAGCACTTTGTTATTATTCTTCTTTGAAGAGCCTTTTTCTTCTTGGTTTTTTTTTTTTTACCATTATCTTTCAGTATTCAGTAGTCACTCACGAAACAAATGATACCCCCTCCTCTCTCCCCCTCCCTATCCCAGGGTCAGTGCGATCTCCTGCGCAGTGCTAAAATGGATGCCCTGGATGCTCTGCGGCAACTGGTGTTGGCCTGCGAAGCCTCTGGACTGACCTTGACCTCTGAACTCCAGTACACACCGCACAGCATAACCTCCAGAAGGGGCAGCAGCCATGGCAACGGTCGCATCTGACTCCTCCCGGCCTGGGAATGTGTTGGTGTATCTTCAGAGAGTGTGGATAGATGAACGTTGCAATTAATATTAGACGAGAGCGTCTCGTACGGGACGAGATCTTCTCGTGAAGAGTGTAGCTTCTCCTGTGACGTGATTCGGATAGTAACCGTGTGAATATATATACGTTAAGTCCTGTGGGCTAGAACCAAGGGACAATAAAAGGAAAGTCCTCAAAAACATGTACAGCCAGACTCTTGTTTGTGATGAGCAGAAACGTTTGATTCTAAACTTTTTTGGTTTCTGAGAACTAAACTGGGAAGCATTCCTGCAATACTATTCAGTGGAGCGTCTAAATTGATTATATAAATCTTCTAAAGGCTCCTGGGTTTACAGGGAACATTAACCTTTGACCTGTTTCTATTAATCATAAGTCAAGTAATCACTTCCTTGATTATGTGAGTGCTGTTACTTCAGTGCTAACTGATGTAGAAGGTATTACCGGAGGTCCGCGTTGACGCGTACATCCCGTCTCATCCAGCATAAAGAGGCGATCATCTCCTGTACATCCAATTTGCATACTCCTCATTATGAATACAATATATAAAATCTTCTGTGGATTTGCGGATACGTAATTTACATCTGCACCTACTTAAAGGGAAGGGAAGGGATTCCCTCCGTCTCCTTAATTGAGCTCTCTCACCAAACCCCTTTAAAGCGTGAACAGTGGTACTCGCACCATAACGAGTATTATATCTACGACCTAGCCGACCTCCACGATACCAACTGAGGATAGAGACGGAAAAGGACCGCCCTTTCATGCTGAATGTTGGAAAGATGTGCTCACCTAGTTCAAAGTAAGCACCAAATGCCCAGCTAAAACCTGAAATGGCTGAAGAACCCTGGAGCATTAACCAACCTCGTGGCTAATACTATGGCTAACACTGTTTAACACTTACTAACAGTGTTGCGGTACAGAGACGAGAAGCCTTCCAAAGCTTCGTTTAATTTCTCGACTGCTTTAAAAGCAGCACCGGACGTCGGACGTGTTTTCGTGTTACGATTTACTTCGACATAGTAATATAGAAATGCCAATATGTGACTTTTGACTATGTATGCCTGTGTATGCAGTAGCTGACGTGTGAGAATAGTCAGTATTTGTGTGAATACACCAATATCCGTAGCGACGTACGTGAATCTGTATGTGTGTCGATTATTAGGGGGAAAAAAATGGCACGAACGTGAAGAACTTTTGCTGAAGGATTGGTGAGAACTCTCATGTCCTTGATTTCCTGTTTAATCTGAACGAGAAGCCCCGTTGGAGTTATCCTCCAGAGAACTAACAGGCACAGCTTTTTTCTCTTAGCCTGAATGTGTGGTGTTTCTAATCATTCCATTCATGGTGTATCTCTTATCCCTTCTGCTTAAATATCAACAGCGGTACACATTATGAAAGCTTTGTTTTCTCTGTCCAGTTTGCCCGTGTTTGTTTAATTACCATGGTGTAATCCTCTGGTGAGGAATGTCCCCCGGTGAACTTGTGTGGCCCTGCTTGAGCATACTTGCGTGCATCATGTCCAGCAAATGTACTTGGCGCGTCTTAATTAACCGTTAGCGTGTGTTGGTGAGATTGTCGCCAGACCCAATAACTCAAAGTTACACATCTATTCCCTAGAGCAGAAGTACTGAGGCGTGCGTTCCTTAATGACCTGTATGCATGACCCACCAATGGACTGAGAACGTATCCTGCACAGGATCCGCTTACCCGTAGCTGGGCTCATGGCTGAATAATGAATGTTAGCTTTTGGTTTCAGGTGTTTGTTTGGTTTTTTTTTTGCTTGACACGGTGTAGGGTCGCAGTAGGTTAGTTCCGCAGAGCAACGTTCATGTCTATGAGACTAGAGACGTACTACTTGTTATGGGAATGAATGAATGCACAAATGAATGATATTAAAAACAGATAGATTTCATTGCTGTGTGGAATGAAACAATACCAACCAACGGAGGACTTGAATGTAGTGTACTAGTCAACAGATGATATCAGCGCACCTATAGGCTTTATCGCTAACTTGTGGTCTATTTACATGTAGATGGAAATGTACTGTATCAGTCTGGACTAGCCAGATAAGCCTTGCGGTATTAAGTAGCCTGAAGGTGTACACTTCAGACGGTGTTTTGGTATTGCATTGTTTATTTACCTGTGTGACCTCTCTGAACCTGCAACAGTAGTCCAGTTGGTCTTAAAAAGCTTTCCTGTGTGACTGCTGTCCTCTGCATTTGACTAGCTTGTGTTGTGTCTGCTTTTCCTCTGTCCTTTAAAAAACGAGTTCCTTCCCCAGTCGTCATTGTATAAACAAAGAGTATTTATTAAAGAAAATTAACTTTAAAGCGACTTTGCTTTTATTTTGAAAAGCCATTTTGTATTCTTAAAGATTAACATGTGATAATATAATACAGATGTGGCACATACTAAATAAATCTTTTACTGACTATTACGGCCTCTGTTATTTTTGTACGTTTTCAGTCACTCTTTTCTTGTCTTAATGCAACACGAGTCTATTTTTGTAAGTCTCTCGAGTTATCCCTTATTATAATGAGCTGCCATTTCCCCCACTAGATGGCAATGTTTTGTAGATAAACATCAGATTGAGAAACGGATCTGAAACCTGCAAGACAGTTAAATGCACCAATGTAATACATTTAGGCTAGAACAAACAAACTGCTGCTTCATTATTCTGCTCTGTTGTCCTGGAAAAATAAACCATATTGACAGTATGTTACCGTTTCTGATAGGAATGGCTCTAAATTGTATACAGAGAAGGACATGAAATGAATCAAGTCAAGTGGGTTTTGATTGTCATTCCTCTGTATAGCTTGTATACATTGGAACAAAATGAGGTTTCTACAGGACCATGCTGCAACACGGAACAGTACACAAGACTTGACATAAAGTGCAAATACACAACACTGTGAGACGAGTGCAAGAGAATAAATATACAGAACAAAACAATAAATACACAGGAAAATAAATACACAAGACAAGACAATAAATACACAAGACAATAAATACACAGGACAATAAATACACAAGACAATAAATACACAGGACAATAAATACACAAGACAATAAATACACAGGACAATAAATACACAGGACAATAAATACACAAGACAATAAATACACAGGACAATAAATACACAAGACAATAAATACACAGGACAATAAATACACAAGACAATAAATACACAGGACAATAAATACACAGGACAATAAATACACAGGACAATACAATAAATACACAGGACAATAAATACACAAGACAATAAATACACGGGACAATAAATACACAATACAATAAATACACAGGACAATAAATACACAATACAATAAATACACAAGACAATAAATACACAGGACAATAAATACACAATACAATAAATACACGGGACAATAAATACACAGGACAATACAATAAATACACAGGACAATAAATACACAATACAATAAATACACAGGACAATAAATACACAATACAATAAATACACAGGACAATAAATACACAGGACAATACAATAAATACACAATACAATAAATACACAGGACAATAAATACACAATACAATAAATACACAGGACAATAAATACACAAGACAATAAATACACGGGACAATAAATACACAGGACAATAAATACACAGGACAATAAATACACAGGACAATACAATAAATACACAGGACAATAAATACACAAGACAATAAATACACGGGACAATAAATACACAGGACAATAAATACACAATACAATAAATACACAGGACAATAAATACACAATACAATAAATACACAAGACAATAAATACACAGGACAATAAATACACAATACAATAAATACACGGGACAATAAATACACAGGACAATACAATAAATACACAGGACAATAAATACACAATACAATAAATACACAATACAATAAATACACAAGACAATAAATACACAGGACAATAAATACACAGGACAATACAATAAATACACAGGACAATAAATACACAATACAATAAATACACAATACAATAAATACACAAGACAATAAATACACAGGACAATAAATACACAATACAATAAATACACAGGACAATAAATACACAATACAATAAATACACAGGACAATAAATACACAATACAATAAATACACAGGACAATAAATACACAAGACAATAAATACACGGGACAATAAATACACAAGACAATAAATACACAGGACAATACAATAAATACACAAGACAAATACACAGGACAATACAATAAATACACAGGAAAATACAATAAATACACAGGACAATACAATAAATACACAAGACAAATACACAGGACAATACAATAAATACACAGGACAATAAATACACAGGACAATACAATAAATACACAGGACAATAAATACACAGGACAATACAATAAATACACAGGACAATACAATAAATACACAAGACAACAAATACACAGGACAATACAATAAATACACAGGACAATACAATAAATACACAGGACAATACAATAAATACACAAGACAAATACACAGGACAATAAATACACGGGACAATAAATACACAAGACAATAAATACACAGGACAATACAATAAATACACAAGACAAATACACAGGACAATACAATAAATACACAGGACAATACAATAAATACACAGGACAATAAATACACAGGACAATACAATAAATACACAGGACAATAAATGCACAGGACAATAAATACACAGGACAATACAATAAATACACAGGACAATACAATAAATACACAGGACAATAAATACACAGGACAGTAAATACACAGGACAATACAATAAATACACAGGACAATAAATACACAGGACAATAAATACACAAGACAATAAATACACAGGACAATACAATAAATACACAGGACAATAAATACACAGGACAATAAGTACACAGGACAATAAATACACAGGACAATAAATACACAAGACAATAAATACACAAGACAACAAATACACAGGACAATACAATAAATACACAAGACAAATACACAGGACAATACAATAAATAAACAGGAAAATACAATAAATACACAGGACAATACAATAAATACACAGGAAAATACAATAAATACACAGGACCATAAATACACAAGACAGTAAATACACAAGACAATAAATACACAAGACAATAAATACACAGGAGAATACAATAAATGCAGAAGACAATAAATACACAGGACAATACAATAAATACACAGGACAATAAATACACAGGACAATACAATAAATACACAGGACAATAAATACACAATAGAATAAATACACAGGACGATACAATAAATACACAGGACAATAAATACACAGGACAATACAATAAATACAGAAGACAATAAATACACAGGAAAATACAATAAATACACAGGACAATACAATAAATACACAGGACAATAAATACACAATAGAATAAATACACAGGACAATAAATACACAGGAAAATACAATAAATACACAAGACAATAAATACACAGGACAATAAATACACAGGACAATAAATACACAGGACAATACAATAAATACACAAGACAATAAATACACAGGACAATAAATACACAAGACAATAAATACACAGGACAATACAATAAATACACAAGACAAATACACAGGACAATACAATAAATAAACAGGAAAATACAATAAATACACAGGACAATACAATAAATACACAGGAAAATACAATAAATACACAGGACCATAAATACACAAGACAGTAAATACACAAGACAATAAATACACAAGACAATAAATACACAGGAGAATACAATAAATGCAGAAGACAATAAATACACAGGACAATACAATAAATACACAGGACAATAAATACACAGGACAATACAATAAATACACAGGACAATAAATATACAGGACAATACACACACAGGACAATAAATACACAATAGAATAAATACACAGGACGATACAATAAATACACAGGACAATAAATACACAGGACAATACAATAAATACAGAAGACAATGAATACACAGGAAAATACAATAAATACACAGGACAATAAATACACAGGAAAATACAATAAATACACAAGACAATAAATACACAGGAAAATACAATAAATACACAGGACAATAAATACACAGGAAAATACAATAAATACACAAGACAATAAATACACAGGACAATAAATACACAGGACAATAAATACACAGGACAATACAATAAATACACAGGACAATAAATACACAGGACAATAAATACACAAGACAATAAATACACAGGACAATACAATAAATACACAAGACAAATACACAGGACAATACAATAAATAAACAGAAAAATACAATAAATACACAGGACAATACAATAAATACACAGGACAATACAATAAATACACAGGAAAATACAATAAATACACAGGACCATAAATACTCAAGACAGTAAATACACAAGACAATAAATACACAGGAGAATACAATAAATGCAAAAGACAATAAATACACAGGACAATACAATAAATACACAGGACAATAAATACACAATAGAATAAATACACAGGACGATACAATAAATACACAGGACAATAAATACACAGGACAATACAATAAATACAGAAGACAATAAATACACAGGAAAATACAATAAATACACAGGACAATACAATAAATACACAGGACAATAAATACACAATAGAATAAATACACAGGACAATAAATACACAGGAAAATACAATAAATACACAAGACAATAAATACACAGGACAATAAATACACAGGACAATACAATAAATACACAAGACAATAAATACACAGGACAATACAATAAATACAGAAGACAATAAATACAGAAGACAATAAATACACAGGACAATACAATAAATAGACAGGACAATAAACACACAGGACAATAAAATAAATACACAGGACAATAAATACACAGGACAATACAATAAATACACAGGACAATAAATACACAGGACAATACAATAAATACACAAGACAATAAACACACAGGACAATACAATAAATACACAGGACAATAAATATACAGGACAATACACACACAGGACAATAAATACACAGGACAATACAATAAATACACAGGAAAATAAATACACAAGACAATAAATACACATAAAAATACAATAAATACACAGGACAATAAATACACAAGACAATAAATACACAGGACAATACAATAAATACACAGGACAATAAATATACAGGACAATACACACACAGGACAATACATACACAAGACAATAAATACACAGGACAATACAATCAATACACAGGAAAATAAATACACAAGACAATAAATACACATGACAATACAATAAATACACAAGACAATAAATACACAGGACACTACAATAAATACACAGGACAAAACAATAAATACACAGGACAATACAATAAACACACAGGAAAATAAATACACAGGACAATACAATAAATACACAGGACAATATATACACAAGACAATAAATACACAAGACAATAAATACACAGGACAATACAATAAATACACAAGACAATAAATACACAGGACAATACAATAAATACACAAGACAATAAATACACAGGACAATAAATACACAGGACAATAAATACACAGGACAATACAATAAATACACAAGACAATAAATACACAGGACAAAACAATAAATACACAGGACAATATATACACAAGACAATAAATACACAAGACAATAAATACACAGGACAATACAATAAATACACAAGACAATAAATACACAGGACAATATATACACAAGACAATAAATACACAAGACAATAAATACACAGGACAATACAATAAATACACAAGACAATAAATACACAGGACAATACAATAAATACACAAGACAATAAATACACAGGACAATAAATACACAAGACAATAAATACACAGGACAATAAATACACAGGACAATACACACACAAGACAATAAATACACAGGACAATAAATACACAAGACAATAAATACACAGGACAAAACAATACATACACAAGACAATAAATACACAGGACAATAAATACACAGGACCATACAATAAATACACAGGACAATACACACACAAGACAATAAATACACAGGATAATATATACACATGACATGGACTATAAATTACAGTTGGGGTACTAAATCCCGGACTCGGACTTGAGTCTAATTATGAGTGTAATTAATGAACTCGAACTTGAGACATACGTGGACATTTTTAACTCAAAATTTTTTCCAAGTGCAGTCGAATCAGCATCATATGTAACATGAAAATAAATAAAGAAATAAAAAACAAATAAATAGCAACATAAAATGAACATAACAAGAAATGAATGAGTGTCTCCCTGCCTGACCAGTGCAAGTAATGGACTCTATGCGCGATCGCTTCTACATTTTGTCTCAGTCAGCTCAATTACTTCCGGTGCAGCACCAGAAGTTACTGAGCTGGCTGAGACAAATGTTGGCAATAACGGTGAGAAGATGGAGCAGGAGAGTATGACTTATTACACTCACTGTTTACAAGAACCTCCCCAGATTACCGTGAATAACCTTAATCGTATCGTGAGTCAGCTGTTACCCCAACTGTAAGAAGGAGAAGGCCTTCAAATGATATATTTCGAGTTTAAGGGAGAGTATTCTCATACTTTATCCGTCCAGCGAATATAGATGAGTCTCCATTTCTGACAGTTCATACCTGGCTTTGCATTATTTGTATTTATTTATTTATCTAATTAAAATGTACTTTACAGAGTAAATTATCTGCACTTGCATCCTCCTCCTCCTCCAGTCCATGACAGCTTGAGTACATGGCTAATTTCAATGGTGCAATTTTGAGTATAGTTCAATCATAGTACTTCTAACTTGAGTTTATTTATTTCTTTATTTTCATTTAAACAGGGAAGCTCTCTAAGAGTTCAACTTTGAGGAGGTCTCACATAACGGGACACAGCAATATGTGTGTGTGTGTGTGTGTGTGTATATATATATATATATACATGTATATATATATTAGGGCTGCACGATTATGGTGAAAATGATAATCATGATTATTTGATCTATATTGAGATTCATGATTATTTATCACAATTATTCATTGATTTTAGGGACAACATTTTATTGCGGTTTGAGATTTAAATAAACAGACCGCTGTCATATCATATATGCTCTGGAAGGCACATCAATTTTAAATGATCCAGAACACCCACTTTATCAGTATTTGAACCCCCTTCCTTCTGGCCACAGGTATAGGTTACCCATGTGCAGAAAGGTCAGCTAATTAGAGGAGTTTTGTTCCTATGGCTATACGAGTGTTAAACACAAAGGTATCAGCCATTGTGATGCCATCTTATGTTCTGGCATTTGTTGTATGATCCTGATGTTTTCTTTTTGTAACTTCTCCCCTCAATGTCTATGATTGTTTATGATGAATAATATGTATGGTGTTGTTGTGTTTAAGTTTTTCTACACACCCATGGTGGAAACAAATTTCCTCTTTGAGGACAAATTATCTATCTATCTATCTATCTATCTATCTATCTATCTATCTATCTATCTATCTATCTGTCTGTCTGTCTGTCTGTCTGTCTGTCTGTCTGTCTGTCTGTCTGTCTGTCTATCTATCTATCTATCTATCTATCTATCTATCTATCTATCTATCTATCTATCTGTGTATCTGTTTGTCTGTCTGTCTGTCTGTCTGTCTATCTATCTATCTATCTATCTATCTATCTATCTATCTGTCTGTCTGTCTGTCTGTCTGTCTGTCTGTCTGTCTGTCTGTCTATCTATCTATCTATCTATCTATCTATCTATCTCATTTCTGCCATTTTCTTGCTTTTTCTTTTGGTACTTTAGAGATTTAATTCATTGTGTATAGAATTGTATCAGTTGTATATATATATATTCGCTCATCTAACATAATGAATTGTTAATTCTGCTCATTGTTGCATATAACATGTGATTGGCTTTTGTGTCTGTGTTATTATTATTATTATTATTATTATTATTATTATTATTATTATTATTTATTATTTGTGAATGATAGAGGTAAATCCTATCTCCAAATTCTCTGTTCAGTTACTTTCTTGATGGTGTACTGATGAACAAACTGAACTCAGCAGCCTCTGAGGTCACAAGTGTTCTGAAGCCCATCTTCTGTTCTAGTTCTATAATTCTGAAAGAATGATATTTCATTTTGAGAATAAACACAAACTGAGTTCAGAGTGTGATATCTTTGGAAAATTCGGAAATGCCTTCTCAAGAGCAGAACTACTGCAGGAACCATGAGAGACAACATGCCGAGACTGCGTCAGGTCGGAACACCTCTTTACTTTGTGTAGAGTACAGCAAATGAACACTCTGAGTAGCAGGTCAGACACATGTATACAGGATATTGATTGAAACTTCTTGTCGTGTTTCTTGGTACAGGTTGTACAGAAGAGGAAAAGGGAACTGGAAGACGGTGATGTTGTAAATGCTGCTGTGCTTCCAGAAAGCTATTGAAAAGCAACCACGTGTATTTATTGTCCTGTGTATTTATTGTTTTGCCCTATCTATTCATTGGGGCAGGGGTGGCACAGTGGTTAAAGGCTCTGGGTTACTGATCAGAAGGTCAGAAAAGTTCAAGGTCCTGCACTGACAAGCTACCATTGTTGTGCCCTTGAGCAAGGCCCTTAACCCTCAACTGCTCAGCTGTATGAATGAGATGTAAGTCGGTCTGGACAAGGTCGTCTGCCAAAATGCCATACATGTAAATATTGTTTTGTGCTGTGTATTTATTGTCCTATCTATTTATTGTTTGTCCTGTGTGTTTATTGTTTTCTCCTGTGTATTGATTATACTGTGTGTTTATTACATTTACATTTACATTCATTCACTTGGCAGATGCTTTTATCCAAAGCGACTTACAAATAAGTTTATTGTTTTGTCCTGTGTATTTATTATATGGTGTATTTATTGTATTGTCCTGTGTGTTTATTGTATTGTCCTGTGTATTTATTGTCTTGTCCTGTGTATTTATTGTCCTGTGTATTTATTGTAATGTCCTGTGTATTTATTGTCTTGTGTATTTATTGTATTGTCCTGTGTATTTATTGTTTTGTCCTGTGTATTTATTGTTCTGTGTATTTATTGTTTTGTGAGTTTATTGTCCTGTATGTTTGTTGTCTGTCCTGTGTATTTATTGTTTTGTCCTGTGTATTTATTGTCCTGTGTATGCATTGTTTTGTCCTGTGTATTTATTGTTTGTCCTGTGTATATATTGTTCTGTCCTGTGTATTGATTATACTGTGTATTTATTTTTTGTCCTGTATTTTTTTTTTTTCATCCTGTGTATTTATTGTTTTGTCCTGTGTTTTTATTGTTCCTGTGTATTTATTGTTTTGTCCTATGTGTTTATTGTTTGTCCTGTGTGTTTGTTGTCCTATGTATTTATTGTTTTGTCCTGTGTGTTTATTGTCCTGCGTATTTATTGTTTTGTCCTGTGTTTTTATTGTCCTATGTATTTATTGTCCTGTGTATTTATTGTTCTGTGTATTTATTGTTTTGTCCTGTGTGTTTATTGTTTGTCCTGTGTGTTTATTTTTTTGTCCTGTGTGTTTATTGTTTGTCCTGTGTATTTATTGTCATGTGTATTTATTGTCTTGTCCTGTGTATTTATTTTTTATCCTGTGTATTTATTGTTTTGTCCTGTGTGTTTATTGTCCTGTGTATTTATTGTTTTGCCCTGTGTGTTTATTGTCCTGTGTATTTATTGTTTTGTCCTGTGTGTTTATTGTCCTGTGTATTTATAGTTTTGTCCTGTGTGTTTATTGTCCTGTGTGTTTATTTTTTCATCCTGTGTATTTATTGTTTTGTCCTGTGTGTTTATTGTCCTGTGTATTTATTGTTTTGTCCTGTGTGTTTATTGTCCTGTGTATTTATTGTTTTGTAATGTGTGTTTATTGTCCTGTATATTTATTGTCCTGTCCTGTGTATTTATTGTTTTGCCCTGTGTATGTATTGTCCTGTGTGTTTATTGTCCTGTATATTTATTGTTTTGTCCTTTGTATTTATTGTCCTGTGTATTTGTTGTTTTGTCCTGTATATTTATTGTTTTCTACTGTGCATTTATTGTCTTGTGTATTTATTGTATTGTCCTGTGTGTTTATTGTCCTCTATATTTATTGTTTTGTCTTGTGTATTTATTGTCCTGTGTATTTGTTGTTTTGTCCTGTGTATTTAATGTTTTGTCCTTTGTATTTATTATCCTGTGTATTTATTGTTTTGTCCTGTATATGTATTCCATCTATCCATCCATTTTCTACCGCTTACTCCTTTCTCAGGGTTGCGGGGATCCTGAAGCCATTCGCAGGGAGTATCGGGCAGGACACAATCACGTACACACTCACACACCCAATCATACACTACGGAAACTTTAAACATGCCAATCAGCCTACCATGCATGTCTTTTGGAGGAAACTGGAGTACCCGGAGCAGCACGAGGAGAACATGCATACCCCGCCCGGACCCTGGTGGTGTGAGGCGAACATGCTAACCACTAAGCCACCGAGCGCCCCCTGTATATGTATATATTGTATTGTCCTGTGTGTTTAATGTTTTGTCCCGTGTATTTATTGTCCTGTATATTCATTGTTTTGTCCTGTGTATGTATTGTCCTGTGTATTTATTGTATTGTCTTGTTTATTTATTGTCCTGTGTATTTATTGTCTTGTGCATTTATTTTTTGTCCTGTGTATTTCTTTTGTCCTGTGTGTTTATTTTCCTGTGTGTTTGCTGTTTTGTCCTGTGTATTTATTGTCTTGTCTACTTATTGCTTTGACCAGTGTATTTATTTTGTCCTGTGTATTTATTGTCCTGTGTATTTATTTGTCCTGTGTATTTATTGTTTTGTTTATTCATTGTTTAGACCGGTGTATTTATTTTGTCCTGTGTATTCATTGGTGTGTCCTGTCCTGTCTTTTTATTTTGTGCTCTGTACAAAATAATATAACGTCCCCATGTCAACGTTACACACGTTTATTTTAGGGGTAGTGGTCGCTTGGTGGTTAAGGCTCTGGGTTAATGCTCTGGGCACGCTGCTTCCGGCTTGACACTATTATATTACTTTTCTTATTTCTATACTTTAAAAAATATATATATTTACTTGAATTTCACAAATATAAACACAGTAGTTTAGATAAAACTAATCGTAATATTGTGGTGTCGCAAAATTCTGGTTTGTTTGTACAAACAACGACTAGCTTGCGATTAGCTTTAGCCCGCTAGCATCGCGGTTAGCAGTAACCGCTAGCATCACCTACCACTAGCCTACCTTTACGTTTGCATTTCATATTTTGAATTTATCACTGTTCTGTTTTTAAAACAAAAACAAATATGTCCACCGTCTCTCCTGTTCTGAGTGCAGATGACTCGCTTCGAGCTTCACATGGTGTTGCTGGAACTGGAGGATGTGGAGAGGAGGATCCGGGCCTACTTGACCAGCAGGCCCAGCTGCAGGAGCGACGAACTGCGCTGGAATCATCTTGTGCTTCTGTCCACACACCCAAGGTAAGCACACAGTGTGGTATTTCCACTCCCAGCCCCTCTACGCCGTGTGTTTCTCTGTGCAGGGATCGTGCAGCCAGGACCTTCCCAGCCACGGTCTCCGTCACACCGGCGCCAACACACCTCGGGCCTTGGGTGAACCAGCGGCGGAAGGCTGCACCCCGTGCGAAGGTCTCTCCACCACCGGTGTTCCAGATTCCAACCCGGAAACGTCCCCTCTCTGCCAGACCAGACCCAACGCGTGATCGTCGGAGACTCCATCGTGCGGAACGTCCGTGTAGCTTTCCAAAGGTCAAGGTGTACACACACTGTTTTTCTGGTGCTCGTGTTCTTGATGTCGCTGTGCAGGTATCCAGGATCCTGAAGGACGAGCGCATTGGAGCGGTTGTGCTGCACGCCGGACGAACGACACCGGACTACGGCAGACGGAGGTTCTGAAGAGGGACTTCACCAGCCTGATCGAGACGGTGCGAGGCAGATCACCCACAGCGAGGATCATCGTCTCTGGACCTCTTCCCACATTCAGACGTGGAGCAGAAAAGTTCAGTAGACTTCCGCTTTCAATGAATGGTTAGTCTCTTGGTGTAATGAGCAGAATCTAGTGTTTGTTAATAACTGGAATCTGTTTTGGGAGCGCCCTAGGCTGTTTCGGTCCTGATGGCCTGCACCCCAGCAGCGTTGAGCGGAACTGCTGTCCGAGAACATCTCCAAGGCGCTTCACTTCAAGTGACTCTCTACCGTAAGTACATCTTCTGACAATAACAGTCAGTTTAATCAATGTTCATTTAATAGTCAATCACCAGTAATAAATACTATTGAGACTGTGTCTGTTCCCCGAGCTATACACATAAATAGGAAATCTCGTAACCTTCGTAACCTAATTAACATAAAATTAAATCATATTGAATGCACAGCCAGCATTTTTGATCTGAAGCTAGGACTATTAAACGTTAGATCTCTTATGTCTAAGGCTCTTATTGTCAACGACATCATTACTGACCAGGAATGTAATTTAATGTGTTTAACGGAAACTTGGCTTAAACCAAATGAGTACATAGCATTAAATGAAGCCAGTCCTCCTGGATACAGTTATGTACATCAGCCTCGTTCAACTGGTAGAGGTGGAGGTATTGGTCTTATCCATAGTGAAAATCTAGTCGTCACACAAAAATATAGTCATAAGTTTAATTCCTTTGAAATTCTTTATACCAGAGTAAATCCCATAGCCAAAAAAAATAAGTCAATTCCTCTAATTATTATTTACAGACCCCCAGGGCCTTATACTGAATTTCTTAGTGAATTTGCAGACTTTGTATCAAACCTGGTTGTGTCTGTAAATAAAGCATTAATCGTCGGAGATTTTAATGTTCATTTTGATAACCTGGAGGACCCTCTGAGAACAGCGGTCGTGTCCATCTTAGATTCAGTAGGGATTAATCAGAACGTAATCGGGCCTACTCATAGTGGTGGTCACACTCTTGACCTCATACTAACATACGGACTAAGTATAGAAAATATTGAAATTATTCCACAGTCTGAAGTTATCTCAGACCACCATCTTATCTCATTCATAATCCGTATGGATTATAATATCTCCACCTCGCCCCGCTACCGCGTGAAACGCACATTCACATCAGCTACTGCACTGAGCTTCATAAATAACCTACCAGAGACATCAGTTAGATTTGGATCAGCGCCTGATCCAGTAGATCTCGACCAGGCAACTGAAAGTTTGGAGTCAACACTCCCACCACTAGATAGAGTGGCTCCACTCAAAAGGAAAATAATTAGACAAAAAAAAATAGCACCCTGGTATAATGATCTAACGCGATCCTTAAAACAGAAATCTAGACAATTAGAACGTAAATGGCGCCAAACCAAGCTGGAGATATTTCAGACAGCATGGAAGGAGAGCCTACTGCAATATAGGAAATCTCTTGTAGATGCTAAAAAGATCTACTTCTCCATCTTAATAGGAGACAACCAAAACAATTCCAGATTCCTCTTCAACACGGTAGCACAACTAACTAGGAATAAAACCACTTCAGAGGAAAAAATTCAATCATTTCATAGCAGTGAGGATTTTATGAAATTTTTCATTTATAAAATTGAAAATATTAGAGATGAAATACAGGCCATTAAATTACAACCGGTCAGTAATATAACAAACCCATTAGATGACAATGTGGCAATACCGGATCAATGCTTAGAGTGTTTTGTCCGCTTATAGAGACCGACCTAGCTACACTAATCTCATCAGCTAATTCATCAACCTGCATACTAGATCCTATACCCACATGTTTGTTTAAACAGATTTGTCCAGGAGTAATTAAGTCACTTTTAAATATAGTAAATTCCTCCCTAACCACTGGCTATGTCCCTAAATCTCTAAAATTAGCAGTTATTAAACCATTGATAAAAAAACCTGACCTTGACCCGTCTCAATTATCCAATTATAGACCAATATCGAATCTCCCCTTCATCTCTAAGATTCTAGAAAAGGTAGTAGCAAAACAGTTATGCTCATACTTAGAAAGGAACAACATTCATGAAATATATCAGTCAGGATTTAGACCTCATCACAGCACAGAGACAGCACTAGTTAAAGTAGTAAATGACCTTCTTCTGACCTCTGATCAGGGTTGTGTCTCGCTGCTTGTGTTACTAGACCTTAGTGCAGCTTTCGATACCATAGATCACACTATTCTCCTTGATAGATTAGAAAATGTTGTTGGTATTAAGGGAACAGTCCTCTCATGGCTCAGGTCTTATCTGACCGATCGTTATCAATTCGTAGATATAAATGGTGATTTCTCCATGCGTACTGAGGTTACTTTTGGAGTTCCCCAGGGTTCTGTTTTAGGCCCACTGCTTTTTACCTTTTTACCTTTTATACCTTACCCTATTTTGTCCTGTGAATTTATTGTCCTATTTATTTATTGTTTTGTCATGTGTATTCATTGTCCTATGTATTTATTGTCCTGTGTAATTATTGTTTTGTCCTGTGCATTTATCTTGTCCTGTCTATTTATTGTCCTGTGTGTTAAGTGTCCTGTGTATTCATTGTTTTGTGTATTTACTGTTTTGTCCTGTGTTTATTGTATTGTGCTGTGTATTTATTGTTTTATGTCTTTATTGTACTGTGTATTTATTGTCCTTTGTATGTTTTGTTTTGTCCTATGTATTTATTTTGTCCTGTGTATTTATTTTGTATTGTGTATGTATTGTCCTGTTTATTTATTGTCCTGTGTCGTTATTGTTCTGTTTATTGTTTTTTTCCTGTGTATTTATTGTTTTGTTTTTTGATTGCTTTGTCCTGTCTATTTATTTTGTCCTCTATGTTTATTGTCCTGTGTATTTATTGTCTACTTATTGTTTTGTCCAGTATATTTATTTTGACCTGTATGTTTATTGTTCTGTGTATTTATTGTTTTGTCCTGTATATTTATTGTCTACTTATTGTTTTGTCCAGTATATTTATTTTGTCCTGTGTATTTAATGTCCAGTGTTTTTTATTGACATGTGTATTATTGTCTTGTGTATTTATTGTTTCATCCTGTATATTTATTGTCCTGTGTATTTATTGTTCTGTGTATTTATTGTTCTGTGTATTTAATGCCCTGTGTATTTATTGTTTTGTCCTGTGTGTTTATTTTCTCCTGTATATTTATTTTTATTGAGTATTTATTGTTTCGTCAAGTGCATTTATTGTCCTGTGCATTTATTGTCCTGTTGATTTATTGTCCTGTGTAGTTATTGTTTTGTCCTATTTATTTATCTTGTCCTGTGTATTTACTGTCTTGTGTATTTATTGTTTTGTCCTGTTTATTTATTGTCTTTTGTATTTATTGTATTGTCCTGTGTGTTTATTGTTTTATACTGTGTATTTATTCTATATATGTATTGTTTCATCCTGTGTATTTATTGTCCTGTCTATTTTTTGTCCTGTGTTTTTATTATTTTGTCTGGTGTATATATTGACCTGTGAATTTATTGTTTTGTTCTGTATTTATTGTCTTGTCCTCTGCATTTTTTTTGTCCTGTCTAATTATTGTACTGTGTATTTATTGTTTTGGCCAGTGTATTTATTTTGTCCTGTCTTTGTTGTCCCCTGTATTTAATGTCTTGTGTATTTATTGTTTTGTCCTCTGTATTTATTGTATTGTGCTGTGTATTTATTGTTTTATGTCTTTATTGTCCTGTGTTTGTTTTGTTTTTTTTCCTATGTATTTATTTTGTCCTGTCTGTTTATTGTATGTGTATTTATTGTAGTATGTATTTATTGTCTTGTATATTTATTGTTTTGTCCTGTGTATTTATTATGATATGTTTTTATTGTTTTGAGTATTTATTATCCTTTGTATTCAATGACCGGTTTATTTGTTTTGTTCTCTGTATTGATTGTCTTGTGTATTTATTTTTTTGTCCTGTGTATTTGTTTTGTCCTGTGTATATATTGTTTAGTCCTGTGTATTTATTGTCCTGTATTTATTTACTGTATTTATTTGCTGTATTTATTGTCCTGTGTATTTATTTTCCTGTGTATTGATTGTCCTGTGTATTTATTTACTGTATTTATTGTCTTGTGTATTTATTTTACTGTGTATTTATTGTCCTGTGTATTTATTTACTGTATTTATTGTCTTGTGTATTTATTTTCCTGTGTATTTATTGTCATGTGTATTTATTTACTGTATTTATTTTTTTGTCCGGTGAATTTATTGTATTTTTTAAATATATTTATTGTCCTGTGTATTTATTTACTATATTTATTGTCCTGTGTATTTATTTTCCTGTGTATTTATTGTCCTGTGTATTTATTTACTGTATTTATTGTTTTGTCTGGTGAATTTATTGTATTTTTAAAATATATTTATTGTCCTGTGTATTGATTGTCTTGTGTTTATTGTTTTTTCCTGTGTTTTTATTAACCTGTATATTCATTGTTTTGTCCCTTCTATTTATTGTCCTGTGTATTTATTGTCTTGTGTATTTATTGTTTTTGTATATTTAGTGTTCTGTGTATTTATTGTCTTGTGTATTTATTGTTTTGTCCTGTTTATTTATTGTCTTGTGTATTTATTGTATTGTCCTGTATATTTATTGTCCTGTGTATTTATTGTTATTTTCAGTGTATTTATTGTCCTATGTATTTATTATTGTTTTGTCTTTGTCATGTATCAGGAAACTCTGGACTCCAGGTCCTATCAGCCACTGCACTGCACCACATGTCACATGACCACCTGCACCTGATTCACGTTTCTGTTACTGAGCACACTTATATATATAGCCATTGTCCTCACTGTTTCTCTGTCTTTTGTTGTCTTAGACTTTCATCTTTCATGTTATTGTGTTTTGACTAGTTTTCTTCGTGTCTTTGTTTTGTTGTTTGATTATTTATTGTTTAAATAAACTTTACAATCTGCGATTGCTTGCGAACATATCCTTGATTCATGACAGAACGAAAGCTCCACAATCGGAAGCAGCTGATCAACATGAGCACCGCCGGAGATGCTGAGTCTGAGGAGTGGTATAGATTGTACTTGGAGCCGTACTGGGAATGGAGGAAAAAGATAAATGAACAACTTGCTCAGATTGACCGCACTCTAACGCAACAAGAGCTGCAGCAGCAAGCCGGGCCGGGCCGTGCACCACATCGCCACCTCCCATGTTCATGAAGGACGTTGCTCTTTCTCCTGACATACCCAAGTACTCCCCTCTGTTCAACAACCCTGCATTCAACGCCGCTGTGCTTTCCTCACTGTCTCTGTCTTTTGTTGTCTTAGACTTTCATGTCATTGTGTTTTGTTTCATGCTATAGTGTTTTGCCTAGTTTTCTTAGTGTCTTTGTTTGGTTGTTTGATTGTTTAAATAAACTTTAGAATCTGCGATTGCTGCCGAACCTACTCTTGATTCATGACAGTCCTGTGTATTTATTGTCCTGTGTATTTTATTTCTTTTTTTTCTTCAACCAGCCCAAAAGAACCCATGTCACACCACTCTTCATCTCCCTCCACTGGCGTCCTGTAGCTGCCTGGATCAAATTCAAGGCCTTGATGCTCACCTACAAGACCTTGTCTGGAACAGAACCCTCCTACCTCAACTCTCTCCTGAAGGCCTACGTTCCCTCACGCAATCTGCGAACGATCAGCAACTGACGTTTAGTAGTTCCCACTCAGCGTGCTGGAACTCAATTAACAGATATTGTATGGTAGCACTACTTGTATTGTTCTCTGCTTGATATATCGCTTTGCTTGTATTCTTCTCGTTTGTAAGTCGCTTTGGATAAAAGCGTCTGCTAAGTGAATAAATGTAAATGTATTTATTGTTTTGTCCTGTGTGTTTATTGTTTTATCCTGTGTATTTGTCGGAGGATGAGGAGAAAGAGACGAAGATGGAAGAGAAAAAATGTCTCTATCCTGTATAAAACATGCCGATCGTTCGCATCAGGTCTAAGTACTTTGTGTAGCGTATAGAGAATGAACACTTGGACGAGCAGATCAGACATGCTTATACAGGATACTGACTGAAACTTCTTATGTTTCTGGGTTCAGACCGTACAGAAGATCCAGAGGGATGCAGAGCCCCAGGATGATATGCATGACATGAGGACGGATGACAAAACGCTGACTTTAGTGTTTTTTCGGTTAGACCTCATTCATCGTTCTTTTGATAAATTTCTGGTAAAAAAAAAGTATCGGTAGCTCTTATTTTCTCCGTACTCGCATGCGACCGTTGATGAATGCCAATTCCCCTTACTAAGGTACACGGGTCTTGGTGAACGTCGGTTGGCCAGAGATTTCTTCGGCCTTTCAAACAGAAAAATAAATCACTTATATTGATATTTATTTTAGAGAGATAGACAGGCAGAGAAACATACAGAGACAGGCAGAGAGATGGACAAAGAGAGAGACAGGCAGAGAGAGAGACAGGCAGAGAAACATACAGAGACGGACAAAGAGAGAGACAGGCCCAGAGACGGGCAGAGAGACGCAAAGAGAGACGGAGACGGACAAAGAGAGAGACAGGCAGAGAGACAGGCAGAGAAGGATGCAGCGAGACACAAAGTGTGTCATGCAGAGAGAGAGACAGGCAGAGAGACACAGACAGGCAGAGAAACATACAGAGATGGACAAAGACTGAGACAGGCCCAGAGACGGGCAGAAAGAGAGGCAGAGAGACAAAGACAAAGGCAGAGAGACAAAGACAAAGGCAGAGAGAGACAGGTAGAGAAGGAGGCAGCGAGACACAGAGTGTGACATGCAGAGAGACGGACAGGCAGAGAAACGTACAGAGACAGGCAGAGAGACATACAGAGACAGAGAGACGTACAGAGAGGTAAAGAGATGGACAAAGAGAGAGACAGTCAGAGAGACAGATGGACAAAGAGTGACAGGCAGAGAAAAGAGTGAGGAGAGAAAAATGGAGAACGGGAGAATGAGGCGGTTACGTAATGGACAAATTCCTTGACAATGTGTTGTACATTTTCTTCCTCTTCGAGGAGCAAATAAAAACAAAAAACGAGACAAAGGTTGGAGGGAAAAGGTGGTGCATGTCCTCAGCTGGCCTCCTAATCCCCACAGACATCTACAGCAATGTCTAAACATCCTCTTCCTCTTGACGAGCTGCCTAAAAACGCTCCTGGTTCAAAAACGAGGGGGGGTATCGGGCAGCACCATTACTGCATTACTGACACACGCCCTGGAGGTGTACTCCGAGAGAGAGAGTAAGTCTTACTTCCCCAGTGACCTCACCTGGTGCCCGATAACGTGCTGAAATGTGAAAAGAAATGTGCGCAATTCGCACTGGGTGTCTTTATATTGTTACGTGTGTTAGCTGCGACGGCACGATCGGAGCGTGTGTGCGTGTGTGTGTGTGTTTGTTTGTTTGTTTATCTACAGCTGAAAAGTCAACGGGAAATTGGACAAGTTAGATTTGGATCATTTTTATAATTACATGGATTGTTAATGACTGCGCTGTGTGGAGTTAGGGCTGCACGATTACGGCCAAAATTATAATCTTGATTATTTTTGATCAATATTGATTTATTATTTATCACGATTACTCATTGATTTTTAGGGACAAGATATTTTTATTGCACTTTCACATTTAAATAAACAGTCCGCTGCTTTCGCCTCCATGCCGTGCTACATTCCTGCTCATGTACAAATCTCTACATCAGATTAGACTGATCCTTAAAGTGCATCATCTCGTAGAAGCAAAATTAAATGAAATTGTACCCAATTTATAAAAATACCATCAACCAAATGAAAATGTGCATCAAATATAACAATATTACCCCAACTTGTGCCCCATGCTCCCTGGGAGAGGCTCCAGGTTCCCCCGCTACCCTGAAAAGGAGTAAGTGGTTGAAGATCGATGGATGGATGGATGGATATAACAATATTCAACTAAATGAAAACAATTCAGGCGAATGCAGAGAAGACAATAACAGTGTTTACAGGAGGAGAGACGCAGACAAATCACCCAATAGAGCGGTGACGCCATTTTGTACCGGAACCCCGAAGTTATCATCACACCGGTTCCCTCGACAAAAACCCAATAGGATTTTCACATAGACTTTTGGATTATTTCAAAAACTAATCTCTGTGATCAACAGAAGTTAACGACACTAACACGTTTTATCCATCAAGATAATTTTCACAAATGAACACAACTTTTATGAAGTTTGAATCCTAAATACAATCTCCAGAAATAAACATCTAACCGTACGCTATAAACGAACTACACCACGGTCGCTCCACTTCAACGTCACCATCGTCGAGCTTCCGACAACTTTCCCAAACTTTATTTAAAATGTATTCCATAACACGGATTTACTCTGTGGATGAATCTTCATCCACGTGTTTTGGGGGAATTGTACAAACCTGAACCCGTTTATCTGCAAAGTGTTTTCCTGTTCGGCGCGATGACGTTTAATGTCCCCGATAACCTCTGTAGTCCCGTTTAGCAACATGTTAATGTCACGATTTCCCCTCGCGCAAGCGCTGGAACATTGACTTTGTTTACTTTCTACACGTGCATTTGTTATGATTTCTGTCTTGTCTCCGCCCCTGTATTGTCATTGGTTGTTCCCGTATGTGTCATCATTAGTCTCAGCTGTTTTGTGTTCACCCTTAATTACGCTGGTCATTTCAACACCTCGTGTCTCTTTGTACGAAGTACTGCGTGAGTTTTCCATGTGCCAAGCTTGTGTTCATAATTTCACAGCTCATAGTTTTGATCCTGTTCTCGACCTCATTGTCTGATTCTCGTTTAGTCTCGTTTAAGCCCGTTTCCCGATCGTGTTTTTGACCACACTATTGTCTCACGTTTTGGATTTGTCTGCTTCTCTTCAATTAAGCTCTGACCTGCGCTTGCATCCGTCCTAAATGCTCATGAAGTGATCGTTAGCAACCGCCTTTTTCAAATACACGTATAAGCTTATAAAAAAAATGAGTGGGGTTTTACTGGCGTATTTATGTTGTAGAATAAAACGTGAAAATATTTTGAGCTTGTGTTCACCACAGACCTTCTTTCAGGCTTTTAACCAAAATCCCATTCAAAAAACCCATTGACTTCGTGATGGAGGTTGACTTTAGGAAATATTAGATTAATTGTGCATCCCTAATAAATAAATAAATAAAAGAATATAATAATAATTAATAATAATACTATAATAGTTGAATCGTTGATAAATTATTCGTATGCTAGTACACTTCTCTATAGAGAGCTCTATATGGAAGTAAAGTCACTGGCTGAGATTCAACTGGAAATACGTAAGCTGTGTTCTCTTTAGCGGCTTATTACGCTCGGATGGTCAAACAAATACACACACATCATGTCAACATGCAGGTCAATATGCAGGTCCGAGTATTCATGCAAACACAGTCGGCTATGTCTTATGTGAATGTAAAGAGTCACAGCAGTCTAATAAACCTGCTGCTGTCTGTCATTAATGTTCGTCACACAACTAAAGACAAAGAGAAAATCCATCACTCGCTCATTAGACTGAATACCTTCAGTGCATTGAATAAAAAGTCTATTTTATTTTACATTTAATTGCTGTATTCATTTTCCGTCGTATTTCCTACGTGAACACTATTGATAGACCTACCTGAGAAAATGTATCGTTATCAAGAGATAAGATCGTAGTCGTATCGCCCGCCTCTAAACATTAGCATCTGGGTGATTCCAGTCTTGAATTTCACTTTTTAATTTCACTTAATTCACTTGAACTTTACTTCTTAATGTAGTAAATATCATAAACACTGCTGATAGGGATTTCTGTTGTTTTCGTTTTAGGAATTTAAATGAAATAAAGTGAGAAGAACGGAGCTGTGTTCAGGAATGAGTGTGTTGTAGTTGATAGACGGATTAAAAGCAGTAATGAAGCATGAAGCTTGTTGTTATGAGCTGCTGCTGAATGGGAGTCTATTCTGTACTCTCTCTCTCAGACTATATAACTGTGGGGGAGAGGAATCACATCACCGAAAGGTCCACTCCAACCGGAGGACACCATATCGAGTGATACACTAATGAGTTTCATACTGTACACTTGTAATATAATACAAATGCTACATGTACCTCTGCATCTCCCCCCCCCCCCATTGAAACGATTTCTTGATAGGAAACTAGTCGAGGTGCTGATGACATGAAATAAAAATATATTACGTAGCAATGGTGAGATGTAATAGTGGTATTTTTTGTTACATTTCTGTTCCCATTGGTTTGTGAAGTGCAAAATATTAATTTAACACCTCAGTGTTGAGTTTATAATCGCGATTTCAAATCTTTCTTCAATTTAAATACTTTCTGGAGTCGGATTTGAGTCCGACTCGGACTCGACTCAATTGGTTAAGGACTCGGTCTCGACTCGAACTCGACAAAGGTGGACTCGGACCCAACGCTACTGTAAATTGTAAACATGGACGTTAAGCATATTGTGAAATGTAGCAGCACAAGTATAGCAGCATAGTTCCATAGTATAAAGTGACTGATGTAGCTATGGGAAGTGCACTGTGCAGTAGTACTGACTCTTACTGGGTTAGGCATTTGGCTGGACTTGCGACCACTGTTCCTCTTTGTAAATACCATACGCTAGCATGACTTTTGGGAATGTTGACCATGAAACATTAAAAACTTTCCATTTTATGGGACTTTATGGGACAGAATGGCTTTGCCACCATGCAAGAAAAAAAAAACTATCAGGATCTCATTATTACAAGATATTTATCTCATTATTATAAGAATATTTTAGCTTCTGTATGAATATTGGGATCTGAGGATCCACTGCTCAGTGATCTAAAACTCATTGTGGTTTAAGACAAGCATGAAGCAATATTTTAGTGATCCTATCACTAAAGTGTGCCAATTACCACTATCAATAATGGTTTATTCTAAAATGGTTTATTCAACTGTTAGTTGCCTCATGTTGCTTTGAAATCGAACAAGTGCAAACTCTCAAGATCTCCGTTAAAACGGATCCATGCTGCCAAAATGTCATGTAATATTGTATAATAATAATATAATATCCTGTTTGGGACTCTGATTTTTTTTTTTTAATATCTCGATCTTTTATGAGCTTTAACGAAATTTTAATATAAGAGTCTTTTTCTAGGTGGTTTTTCAATTCCCCAACCCCCCCCACTACCTCCTGCGTGTGTGATTGTGGTCAAATATTAAGGATCACTCACATTGCACTACATTTACACTACCAGACTATGGAAGTTGTAATTAGCATAAGCACCTCTAGGTGGAGTCATTGCCATGAAATTATTCTCTTAGCACAGTCCAACCGAGATATACAGTCATTTCAGAATAACTACTTAAGCACAGAATAAAGTGAATATACTGTATCTCTATCTCTATCTCTGTATTTGTCGGAATTACTTGGGATTCCTGCCCAAAAATAGTGTGCAAACATACAAATATTCAGAGTTAATGCACTACATAGTAGTATTTGTAAAACTAACTCTCTCTCTCTTTTTTTTTTTTTTTTTTTTTTTTTTTTTTTTTTTTTTTTTTTGCCGAGTTGCGTGCCTCACAGGGACTGATGGAGCAGATGTAAGCAGATGGGACACTATGATAACTACACAGGTGACATGACAGGACATCAGCTCCTAATGTAGGCAACATCTGGCTGCTGCTAGTGTGTGTCAACACACATTCATCTACATTATGATTCCGCTCGGGGCCAAGTCACTTTCAGGGATGTCATTGAATGCTACTTCCTCATCTACATTATAGCTGGATTCAGTGTAGAATTAAAGGAAGTACATGTAAGACGGTCAACACCTAAAAATAGTAAAATAGTACAACCCCAATTCCAAAATAGTCGGGACGCTGTGTGAAATGATGGTATGAGGGTATCTCTGATGGTATGAGGGTGCATTAGTGCGTATGGAATGGGCAGCTTGCACATCTGGATAGGCACTGTCAATGCTGAAAGGTGTACTGTATACAGGTTTTTACAGCAAGATACGCTTCCATCCAGATTCCATCCCATCTTTACTTATGAGAGACTACGCCTCTCTAAGACACTCTTTTTTTATTTTATTTTTTATTTTTATGCCTAATCATCTTATTGACCTGTTGCCAGTTAACCTATTATTTGCAAAGTATTCCTCCAGCTGTTTCATTTTAGATTTAACTCATACTTTTCCAGCCTTTTGTTGCCCAAGTCCCAAGAGACGTGTTGCAGCCATCGAATTCAACATGAATTATTATTTTCCTTCTTAAAATGGTACATTTCCTCAGTTTAAACATTTGATATGTTGTCTACGTTCTATCGTGAAGCACATACGGGGTTTATGAGATTTGCAAAACACTGCATTCTGTTTGTATTTACGTTTTACACAGCGCCCCAACTTCTTTTTGGAATTGCGGTTGTCGTAGTATACTGTTATAATTTGTTAAAGGACAGCTCCACGATCCATGTTAACTTCAAATTAAACAAGACATTTCAGGTGAAGTGCTAGCAAGTCAATTGGATTTGTTTTTGCGAACCAAAATGAAAAAGAAAGAAAGAAAAAAAAAACATCCAAAAACAAATTGTCTTTTAAAAATTTTTTTTCTTAAATGTTCCAGGTAGAATTACGTTTAATCCAGACACCAAGGTTCCATTCAAAATCTTGATGATTTAAAAACTGGTTAAATCAACGATACCACCGATATCTCTTACATATACTGTACACTAATACGGCAAAAGTTTGTGGACACCTGACCATCACATTCATATGTTCTTATTGAACATCCCATTCCAGATTTTGTTCTCCTTTTGTTCTTATAATAACCTCCACTTTTCTGGGAAGGCTTTCCTCTAGATTTTAGTGTGTGGCTGTGGGGATTTGTGATCGTTCAGCCACAAGATTATTAGTGAGATCAGGCACTCATCTAACAGTACAAGGTCTTTAAACATGAACAGATATAATCTTTAAATCATTTTTCTATAGCACGACTTGTCCGGTCTTCAAAACTGATTCCTCTCAGGAGAAGGAACACATGCGAACAGAAACCCTTCCGAATATTTCCCATAATGCAAACTATATAGCACTAATTATATTCAAATATTAATTTACTCAAATGCTCGTTCATAATTCAGAAAAAAACAAACCTAAGGCTATCGCTGTAGCTTTTAAACCTAGAGGAGAACATCTAAAAATATCTCATCAGCCTATTAAATGCTTGAAACAGAAATCAGACGCAGTTGCCTGAAGACCTTTAAAAATCTTTTTAAAAAATGAAGAAAAGAAAAGAAAAAAAACAACAACCAGGTACTTGTGCTAATGCTAAGAATGTTAAAGTAGGTAACCCCATTGATACGTCTTAAGCAAGGCAATTATTCGGCACTCAAAAAGTTAAAATTGACACGCGTTATTATCAGCTTGTAGGCCTACTTATCGACAGCAAGAGAGCATTAACAGTTGCTGAACACAGCTAGCGCTAAAACAGCCGAGCATTAGCAGCTGGAGCCCCTCTGTGGTTAGTTAGCCTTCCAAAAGCAGTTACGTTATGAAGATGCTTAGCCACCAGCGCTAGCATGGTGCACTTCCGCCTTAATAGGGCCTTTTTAATTTAAGCCTGCCGTGCGTCTCCGAAGAGAGCCACTTTGGGGTTTAATTACAGTCTTACTCGAGCAGCAATTTTACCGTGATTGAGGAGGAGAGGAAGGGAAAAAAGAGCAAGAAAAGATCACCTCTTAAAAGTGTCTAAATTGCATCTTATTTTCCCCCTCTTTTTAACCACAACAAAAGGGATGGTGACAATAGCGCGGCATGCTTCCTCCTAAGCAGAAGTGTGTTGTGACCAATTACCAGTGCCATTATCTGGGCTCTATTAAAAGTGGCACAGGAGGACTGATGTGCCATGATTGAAAAGTTTGTCAGGAAAAAGTTTCTGTAGCAGCCTCGTGCTTCCACTTATCTTTCTTTAATCCTTCGGTTAAAAAGCTATTATTTCAACTCATTTTTCACATTCTTAATATATCCCTATCCTCTCTGAGGAGCTGCCCTGGATATTCCTCTCCTCCAGATCTAGGCATCAGACTTCTCGAGTCCTGCCGTCACTCCAGATTAGACACCGTCCTCGTCTGAAACGAAGGGTCGAGTTTCTGATGAATCTCACGGGCTCAAGTATACGAAACAAAGGGGACGGACCAGCGACTCTTAAGCGAATTCATCTCGAGTCTAAAAGTTGATCACTGATTGAGAGCCTGAGGAACAACCTCTTTACAGCACAGCGGTGGCAGATAAGTAGTCTGTAAATGAGGAAGTAGGATCTAAATGAGGAAGGCAGGACTCCATGGTTCTTTATGTCAATCTTAAATCATTGCCCATTGTTTAAGTGTGGGGTAGAGTTAAGGAGAAAGTTGTTTGGGAGAGGGAGTGTAATTGTCTCACTGTATCAATGTGATGGGAGTTAGCCCCCTCCTCTGGCCCTGTGGACTGAGCGTTACCTCCTACTGATGAGAGGATACCTGTGCAATCAGACTTCACACCAAGAACTATTGTATCATAATCACTCCAATTCACACACTTCAGCTTTTACATGGTGGGATTCATTATCCTTCATTTCACGAGCCATTTAGCCGGGAATTCTTTTTTTTTACCCACTAATTTAGACCCTGCATTGCTTTTCGGAGTTCTCTGTTACTGTGTTGTACTTATTTGTCCTCAGTTCAGGTCTCTTGTCTTGCCTTCTCTTCTCTTCTCTTCTCTTCTCTTCTCTTCTCTTCTCTTTCTCTTCTCTTCTCTTCTCTTCTCTTCTCTTCTCTTCTCTTCTCATCTCTTCCCGTCTAGTCTAGTCTCTTCTCTTCCTACTACGGTTGCGTCCTCCTATATCTTTCTACATCACTCAGTGTGCTAAAGACGAGGACCTTGTCATTAGCATGCTGTGTCTTTCTGCCATTTATCTTTGCTCATTATGACAAATCTTCCTTCCGTCTTTCTTGCACTCTCCCCATAACTGTAGTACCATACAGCCAGGCAGGAGTTGTTAATGGCCCATGTTGCTTTAATTGGTTTCTAACCGTTTATGAGTGAGAATCCAACTGTGAGCTTAATGAACAGGTATGACTGGGTAATTACTGCAATCTTACACCCCCCCAACCCCCCCCACCCCCTCCCAACTCCGAATCCCCCCCTCCCAGCCCACCGACATCGTACGCACATACACACGCACACATGCTGACCTGGACCACACAAAGCCTAAAAGGAACCTGGGCCCTGCAGGAGTCTGCTGAAGCAGGAGGACGAGGCCAGAAGGAGAGAAAGAGAAACTGCAGAGGAAAACAAAGGAGACTGAAGACAGAGAGATTTAGATATAATAACTGGTTATTATTGGCCATTTAGTGCTGGAGTGGCACACGGAGCCCTAGGGTGTGTTTACGACAGAGATAAAACATGTACGTCTTCATGCGAGGTATAGGCTTGTACAGAACACGATCTGCAGTTTCTGCTTAATGGTATATTGAGGAAACAAGCGTCGTGGTGATGAATGTTTCATGAAAAATGACCAAGTCATCTTCGTTGCAGTTTATCTTGACATGTTATACTCTTTTCCCAAAGTTTCCGAGGCCGTTCATTAAAACGTGTCGTACAATGAAAAACAACCACGTCAATAAAAACGTCCTAATTTCTCATGAATTCACACGAATTGCATAACTATTAAAAAAAAAAAAGAAAGAAGAAGAATTCTGCAAACAGAAACCAGATATTTTCAGGAAACATGTGCCATCTATGTATACGGTTGTGCCCGAAAGTTTGCGTACCCCTTGCAGAATCTGCTAAAACTTAATGCTGTTAATGAAATAAGACTGATGATAAAAATCCCATGTTGTTGTTTATTTAGTCCTGTCCTGAATAATCTGCTTAGTTTACATATCATCCACAAGACAAGATAAAAGCTGATTTTATAAAAAATAACCCTGTTCAAAAGTTTACACACCCTTGATTATTAATACCGTGTGTGGTTACCTGGATGATCCACGACATGATGTGTTTATGTTCTGTGAGAGTTCTTCATGAGTCCTTTGTTTGTCCTGCCCGCTGTTCTTCAGAAAAATTCCTCTAGGTCCTGCATATTCTTTACTTTTCCAGCATCTTCTGCATATTTAAATCCTTTCCAACAGCGGCTATATGATTTTGAGATCCATCTTTTCACACTGAGGACGACCGAGGGACTCGTACACGACTATTACACAAGGTGCAAACGTTCACTGACGCTCAAGAAGGCAACACAATACATTAAGAGCCCTGGGGGTGTAAACTTTTGAACAGGATATTCAGTGTACCTTTTTATTATTTTGTTTAAAGATCTTTTATTTTATTTTATTTAGTACTGCCCTTCTGACACTAAATAAGATGTTTACATGTCACGCAGAAGACAAAATACTAACAATTTACACCGATCATTCTTGTCAAAAGTTTACCCCCCTGGAGCGTCAGTGAATGTTTGCACCTTTTGTAATAGTTAAAAAACATTAAAACATGCATAAAAACCCGTTAGAGAACCAGAACTCAGTCAGGTAGGTCAAGGACAAAGAGTATGTAGATGGCGGTAAAATTCAGAACAACTTAAAAGGACAAAAAGGAAAGAAAAAAAAAACGAGGGAAAAAAAAGAGAATGTTGGTTAAAAGCAGAGCCTGTGTTGAGACTCAGTGGAGCCCAATGCTTGTATACATATTTTTGCCATTTGTTTAAACATGTGCCAATTTCTGAAAAATGGAAGTAACCACACAGGCAGAGTGGGAGAGGAGAGGAGAGAGGGGTGTGGAGTGTGGAGGGGTGAGAGGAGGCGAACCCTTTACCAGATGCCCTCTCCTAAATGATTGTGGCTCCGTGGAGGGGCATTGGGCATCTTGCCCTGCGTGCTCCCCCAGGACGCAATCATCGTGTGCCACCGTGTGCAACACGGAAGAGAAGGAGAGGCGGAGTTCGTGGGCCTTTCTGCTCTCTATGAACCTCTGGTTTGACATGGCCAGGCAGCTGGTTAATTCATTAAACCAGAGCTCTAATATAAACAGCCATTCATTTCACTCTCTGACAGTGTGCCGTCTGGACAATGTGAAGCGCCCAAATATAACCGGCGTACTTATGTTTATGTGTGTGTGCACGGATGCTTTACATAAGGGAAATATGAAATGTTTGTGTGTGTGTGTGTGTGTGTGTGTGTATGATTTTTCAGAGGGTCCCTTGGGTAAATCAACAAGCGAGAGGCAAGCCAGTGCCTTTCACTCTAAACACAGAGGATTTTAAGAGAAGCAGGAATACACTTGGCTAATTGGTAGGGCTTACTGCACGCCTTTGGCATTTCTTTGAGCAATTAAGAAATGAAAGAGCATTGTAGTAACCTTCTCAGTCTAAAGATAAATGACTCACATAATATCATCCCATTAGTGTTTTTTAAATATATATATATATATATAAAAGCAAAGATGATACTATAATATAGAACCAGGTTGGATGTTTTTTTGTTTTTTTTTGCACAACAGCCCCAATTCAAAAGCCACGTGTATGCTTATACGCTTAAATACGAAACACAATGACGTGAACGACGTTTTAGAAAAATGTCTCCCGCACATGTTATTGAAGCA
The DNA here is from genome assembly GCA_012411365.1 of Ameiurus melas. Taxonomy (NCBI): domain Eukaryota; kingdom Metazoa; phylum Chordata; class Actinopteri; order Siluriformes; family Ictaluridae; genus Ameiurus; species Ameiurus melas. The sequence continues at coordinate 33,192,018 of CM022758.1, read as the reverse complement.
TCGACGCCCCAATAGCGTGCGCGCCATTAAACGCATCGATTTCTGAACGTCGACGGCTCGGAAGATTGTAGTGTTCAATGATGAGTCGCATCCTATTCCGGTCTGAGCCGCAGTTGTGAACATACAGCGACGCACACACTCACAAAAAAGTGAGTGACATTTGCCTCCTGCTGTTTTGCGACTGTGGGGAAGATCATTTATTCCTCGCAGAGTCTTTAGATCCATGTCTCTACCAAAGAGACACGGAGGGAATATACGGAGACAGCATAAAGCGCGAGGGAAGGACAGAGAGAAAACACAATGGCTGAAGAACACCAATAGAAAAGTAATAGTAAAGAGCGAGAACAAGGAGGAAGATATAAAAAAAACCCCCAAAAAAACAATGTAAAGGACCGATGGAAACAAATGCTCCTCAGGAAAAGTATGAACATAGTGAAGAACAAGCAGTTTGCAAAGCACATGCATTGCAGCTTCTGGATGATGGACGGTTGGGGATCCTTTGTACTTTGGAATAAAGGGCGGCCTATCAAGCGACCGTGGCGTGACAAAAGGCATACAGTATACAGACGTGGTGAAATGAAATAATCGACCTGAGGGACTGCATAGATCAGCATAAGACTCTCGGGCCACCTGATTGCCACACACTCTCGTGTCTAGAGTGTAACCCCACATGCTCTGGTCAGGGGGAGACGGGGCGTCTGGGGACGAGGAGTGCTGGCCTGCGTGGTCGGCTCGGTAAACACTGGTTCCTCTCTGCCCTGTTATTACTCCTCTCCACCGTCTCTCTCTCTCCATCTCCTCTCTCCCGCCGCCTAGCCCTGCATTCCTTTGACAAAATAAGCGCTGGCTTGAACAAACACAACACCAGCAATTAATGGTCGCAGTCCGCAGTCCGTGCCGAGAGGAGAGCAGAGATGAGCGGGTTGGTCCTGACCACCGTCCTTCTGACCTCCTCCCCTCCATCCCTCGCATCTTTCTCTCTCTTTGTTTTGCTCTCTGTCGCTCGGTCGGCCGTGTCACACCCCTTCGATTCTAGGCTCTCGTACTGCACATTCTTAAACTCCAGCTCGGGCAGCGCAACGGGGGCCGATTTCTGCACCGCGTGGTTCTCTGCAGAACGTTTCTCTTTTTGATGGTGGATGTTTGTGAACTGGCAGTAGTCATGCAGAGAGATTTTTCATGCTGCAGCCTCTATAGAGAAACTATAGGACCACCTACAGAGTCAGACTCTGGGTCTTGCCACGAAACCGCAGTCAGCATCATAAACATTCAGCTTAGTCAGGGGTCTTGCTATTCAATCTGGAACTCTGTGTGTGTGTGTGTGTGTGTGTGTGTGTGAGTGAGTGGGTGTGTGTACGTGTGTGTGCTTGCATGGGGTCAGCAGGTCACAGTGCAGCGTCACTCTGATACCTTTTGACATTAGACTCCTGTAGCACTAAATGGAGGATGAAAGCTGGGCCCTCTTTTCTCCTCCCTCGGTGGCTCTCTCCCTCCAACTCCCCCCCCAGCCAGCTCTGTCTCCGATGTGTTTATCTTATCATCAAGCCTCTTTATTGGTAAATAAGGCTCGGCGGCCCGGTCAGACTGCGCTGCTCTCTGGGGAAACTAACCAGTGCTGATGGGCCGGTGTAACCATAGTGCTTTGTGTTTAGGCTATTAGAACCGCCTATTTACAATCTGGAGTTTCCTATTGATTATGTCTGCCTCGAATTCTGTTTACCGGAGAAATAAATAACACATGCGTCTCTTCCTCCCTCCCTCATTGTCTTGCCCTCTTTGCTCCTTGCATCCATCTTCCGACATTTAAAAATGTTTTTTATCTTCCTTTAGTTTTTTTTAGTTCTCCTTGCCCCGTCTAGTTCACTGCTCTGTATTTTACTTGTTGCCTTACTTATTTATTCTCATTTTTGGTCCCCTGTTTATTAATTACTAATGCAGTTCATTAACACAGTGTACATGCCGAAATCTAACACTAACCTTAACCCCAGTAACCAATAGGAAACTTTTCGGCTTTGAAATTTTTTTTTAAGCAATTTACCTCCTGGGGACCAGCCAAATGTCTCCACAATGTCAAACCTGTCAGATATAACACACACACACACACACACACACACACACACACACACACACACACACACACACACACACACACACACACACACACCTTCATTCAGCCACTTAGAAGCAAGACGATGGCCAAACACAGACAGGGACTCTAATAGAAAGAGACATAGAGTAATGTTACCACTTGGTATAATATCTCTTTCTCTGTCCATATGCCCCTCTCTCTCTCTCTCTCTCTCTCTCTCTCTCTCTCTCACTCTCTCTCTCTCTCTCTTTCACTCTCTCTCACACACACACAAAATTTTAAACTTGCCATGCCGTGTTTCCTCTCATTGGTAACAGAACCCTGTGTTAGACAACCAAGCAGGGTATGTGTCATTCGTTCCGTCCCTCCCTCCCTCCCTCACTCCCTCCTTCCTTCCTTCTACCTCACTCCCTGATGCTGATCACACAGATAAAGCTGAAGATAAGGCTCCTGCTCCTGGTCTGATGTTTGTCGAGGAGAGCATGCCATGCCGCCGCAATCAGTGCCGCACAATCCCACACGTTCACAAAGACTTAACCCTTTAACTGCAACGTCGTTGACTTGACCTCAACGACGCTTCACCCAGTCTGTGCAACCCACAGTTTCAGTCCTTTGCGCTTGATTTGATAGACCAGTCTGTTGTATCCTGCTCAACGGACGAACACGGACGGTCATGTGAACAGAGTTTGAAACGACCACCATTACATTTAATAATCATTTTACCATTAAATACCAACGATCATTTCAAAAGTAACGGGACACAATTGAAACGAGCAAACGAGAAACAATCTCTCAGGGCAGGATATTGTACATCTACAGAGATAGCCCAGATTCGTAGATTACCTAGATTACTTACATAGTAGCGATGTAACCAAGTGCGAGCAGGAGTTCAGATTGTACAGGTAATAGGCTCTAAACAGACACAAATACAGACACAAGGTTTTCACTTTCATAAACAAGGCACAATTTTGCGGACAGGTACAAACAAAACGAACTGTAAGAGTGGGGGTAGAAACATTCGAGCGTACATCCCTAGCTGAGACGGACTCTTTCGCTTTATATGCCGAGTTGACATGGATTTTTAGTTTTCCTGAGTTTCCATGGGGCATAGTGGCGGGTTTAAAATGTAATAATAAAAACAGCAAAACAAACAAACAAACAAACAAACAAACAAACAAACGATCCAGAACAAAACCAGAAAACAACCAAACAAAACCTCATGCCCACCTTGTGTTTAAATACAGATACAGATACACATACAGATATGTATACATGAATGCATATTGATGGATATATCTGAATAAATCCGATTAAATAATAAGATGATCCCATCAATATTAGCAACCCAAATTCTCAATACGTATTGTACGGTAATAATACAGCAAACCACACACTATAATTTGAAATAGGACTCTATTATATGAAGTAACACATGGTGGGAGTACTTTAACAAACCTACAGCTTATAACAATGCCCTCAGTTATACCCAGCACTGCTACATTACCTGGTAAAGATGATTAGTGCTACCCATGCGTGTTACTGAGAGTCCATGTGATCTCACTTCACTGGAACTGACATCATGTTAATACAGTGACAGAAAGGGCGTGGAACAACACCAAGCTTATCCAAATTCAAGCGAACAACTGACACGACCTCTTGCAGTGTCCTCGTAAACGGATCTGATATGCATGAGGGTTATTAGACTCTAATGGCAGTCTATTTCAATTTGTATACATGCAATTACAGTCCCAGAGGACACGTCTGAGAAAGTCCTCTACACTTGTCTATATGTGGGTCTGCCTGAATAGAAACTCGATCCTGTTCTCGAAAGCCTTTCCACAAAGCAAACGCAATTCGGAACAATACTCTTGTGCACTGGTTTAAACACACCTGACCCAGAACAATGGAGTTATTTATGTGCGGTGGAGAGTGGTTTTGGAGTGTTGGGTGGAGAAGGACGGTTATATTCCGTGAACTAAACAGAGTGCAGTACCATCTAAACACTGAACATAGTAGAGGATCTTTTTCGAGGTGAGCTTAAATTTGAGAACCAAATATTGTGTTCCTGCAGAGAGTTGTTAGGAGTTGGGATTTTGTTGTAGACCCCTAGAGGGAGCAAGAGGCTTAGTAACAGGTCCGGAGCCTTTGATGCTGTTGGATTTAGTATTGGAGTGTCAAAAAATATGGCTGGTCTACATTCTGCAGTGTGTTTATGGGTGTGTGAAATTGTGTTTTGGGGTTTTATGTTGAATTGAATGTAAAATAAAATAAAAAAAATTTAATAAATAGTGAGTTGTGCTAAACATTTCTATTTATGTTGTGCTCTGACTTATTTAAGCATTTCTTCTTCTTCTTCTTCTTCTTCTTCTTTTTTTATTTATTTCAGTGTGAGTCGCATTAGTGCTGGGCTCCGAATATGTGCTCTGGCTTGAGTATGTGTATGTTTTGATTGGCAGACCCTGAGGTGTTGTGCTGTGAAGTATCCATCAACAGTACTGTGCTGTACACAGGAAAACGTTTGGCCCTGACAGACACACACCACTGATAGAGCATAAACAGTGTGTGTGTGTGTGTGTGTGTGTGTGTGTGTGTGTGCAGGTTTTACTTTATTCGGTCACCCTCCAACCTTCCAGCCTAATTACTGATTGAGGCGGAAAATGGGGGAAATGTAGTCAGAACCACACTGTTTCCATTCCTGAACGATAAGAACGATATTCATACAGAAAATACAACAACACTTAAATATAGAACCGTTCAAATCCTCTGCTTTGTCTCTCTGAGAGAACCCTTGAAGGTTCTGTGTAAAAACCCTACAACAGGATATTTCTCTATCAGAAAAAAATCCAAATAAATATGCTTTAGGAACAAATGAACCTTTATCTTTCCACAGAACCCTTGAGAACCCATTTAAAAAAAAACAAACAAAGCAACAACAACAGAGAGTTGGTGTTTAGGGATGACGTACCACAGAAGCCATGGTCTAATACATTGTTCAGTTATTAATCCTAATGCGTATTAGACGTTAAGTACCACTAGGGATGGGGCGATATATCTCGTGCTAATAACGATAAATCCTAGGTGATGACGTGTTTCTGCGTGCGACGGTCTGCGACCCGTTCGCAGCTGAGGGAGGAGTTTATCGATAAACGACGAGCCACCTCTACAATCCGGAACTGGTTTGTTTACAGAAAATCAGTTTTACTTTTAGATCAGTGTTTGTGTATCTGATACCGTTATCGCAATAAATACCTGAAAATATCGCGATATAATTTTAAGTCCATATTGCCCATCCACTCAGCAATTAATGCGATGAACGAGAAAGGCGTGTTATAAGAGTAAGTCTGGACACTCCGATGGTTCCTGGGAGTTTAGGTTATTCGTGCCCCTGGACTAGTGGTCCTCAAAAGCATGTACACTTTTAGGTCAATTTCCATTACAGAATGTCTCACATATGTGTCAAGTTAGTGTGATGTAAGGCAAACATTAAAAAAAAAAAAAAAAGACAGGTTGTAGCTTCTCAATCATAACAGTTGTCAGTTGCATTCCAGAAGACGACCATCTAGTGAACTCACTAAAGCTCACACAGCTGAGATTTTGAGCTGGGATGTCGCGCTCATCCACTGCGCACTCCTCACGTAAGTAACTGCTCGGTTATTCCATACTGGTGGCGTTGTTTTCCATTGATGTCTCGTGTCCTTTTCACAGCCACACAGACATGACAGGAAACAAAATTATAGACTAATCAAAATATATAACCCTGTAAAATAGTACCAGTAATTACCACCCTAAGAATAGGAAAGCTTTTCGGGCTCCGTTTTTATGAGTGTGTCGAGAAGGCGTGTTGCATGTGTATGTTAGGAGAGAAAGTGGGACGGGTGACACTTTGTGTCCAGAACTGGAACGCCTCAAAAAACCCAAACTGACCTACACTAAACTTTAACCTGATTCTCCGACCTCGGTTTGGTTCCAATTCGGAGACCATAATGCCCAGGACCAGACTGCCTTGGAAAACGCTGACCTGAGGTCTGTTGTGTCTGGTCACTGGTCCTCCCTTTAATTCGTCAGCCTCTCTGATCTCCAGACTGACTTTTCCAGCTTTACTCTATTGCAGAGCTAGGCAATCATACAACAGGCTCATCCAAGAACCTACACCCCCACATAAACAGTATAATCCCTATGAATTACTGCCGAATTGGGAATGAACTAGAGATAGCTGCAGCTGGAAACAAGCGGGGCTGTGAAACAAGAGTGTCGAAGAAACATTTCTGACGAAATAAGCAATAAAACATTGGAAATGTGACTTTTGACATGTAACGTCCAATATGTAGGGTCGGTATAGTAGTTGCAGAAGAGTGACACATCATCAGTGCATATATAAAAACATCCTAAATACAAAAGGAAGCACATTCAATACAGTCTGAGCAAAAACAATGACAAGAATGTGCAAAGAACATGAGAGAGAGAGAGAGAGAGAGAGAGAGAGAGAGCATAAATAAGCTACGAAGGCAAGTTCTGTCTGCCCAGATATGTGCCCAACCCATGTAGCACAATCTTTTCAGTCGGGCGAGAGTGTCCAGTGGCCCCTGATTGTCTGTGTAGTGCGGTTGCCCGTAGTCACCACGATGGGCCATCGCCCCTGGCGCCTTCTCTCAAGGCCAGCCTGGGTCATAACTGCAGACCAGAGCAGGACCAGAGCCAGAGAGCGACCCGCATGCTGCCCAAGCTGACCACATAAAGATGGAGTCGGTTTCTCTTAGTGCCCACATGGAAATGGGCTCACAGCAGCCGCAGACACGAGCAGCAGCGGCTCTCATGGGTCTGGCTTGGCACTGCTTCTTTTCACCACATAGCACAGTGTGTGACTGACTATCCACTGTCCGCAGGTTAATCACAAAAGACAATTTTGGCAGCAGGTGTGTGTGTGTGTGTGTGTGTGTGAGTAACTGTCTATAAAGTTTTTTAGAAACCGCTCGTGTTTATTGTCCTAAGAAAGCCCTTGTTTCATGCTACATAAATGTATAAGTTCTCAACCAGAACACTTACAACATGCTTATAGCCTTTCACGCAGAGCTGCGATATGTACGTCACGCTGTATAATAATTTCTAATGGGTTAATATGCCAACGTAAATGGTTCTAATGGGTTAACAGTGACCCTTGAGTGGACCCTTGATGGTTTTCTAATGGGCCTCAAATATGCCCCTATACTGTTCTGGTGGTCTTGTGGTATGAGGCTGGAGTTTACTGGTCATTTAATTGACCTAATGGACTTTTGTGATATATGCATATGGAATGATCCAGTATTTCCTGTTACAAAGGCCAGAAATGCTAAACATGGAATGTCGACTCTAAGCTTGCAGGTACCATGGAGTTCTGTTGGGCTTAGCTAGCACTGATAATGCACAAAAACGAAAACACTCTTGAATATCTACAACTTCAACTAAGATTTCCCTTTATTGATATTCGAGATATTTTTTTTTTTTTACTCATTTCAGGATTTTCCTTTTTTCTTTGGACTGGTGGGTTTTCTTACACCGAGTGTTTATTTCTAGAAAGACTCAAACTTATCTGCCAATACAATACGAAAATCGTGTGCTTGATTATAGTAAATAGGCTTGTCGGTCTTGTTATAGACTAATCTCATAAAGGGAAATATTAGATCATTTTTGCTTTAATCAAGGAACCGTACATATACAATCCACTTTAATAGGAACACATGTGCACCTGCTCATTCGTGCAGTTATCATGTGGCACGAGTCATGCAGATACAGCTCAAGAGCTTCAGTTCATGTCCTCATCAAACATCAGAATGAAGAAGAAGTGTGACTTTGACTGTGGTATGGTTGTTGGTGCCAGATGGGTATTTGGGATTTCAGTCATTCAGAAACTGCTGCTCTGTTGGGATTTTCACACACAACAGTCAGTAGAGTGTGTGCAGAATGGTGAAAAACAAAAAAAGGTCAGAGGAAAATGGCCAGATTGGTTAGAGCTGCCAGGAAGGATAGAATTAATCGTATAATCACTCTTTACAACAATGGTGTGTATATATATATATATATATATATACACCATTGTTGTAAAGAGTGATTACACGATATATACATATATATATATATATTGTGGTTGTATGTTGGTTGCTGTGTTGGTTACCGTGTCATACATTACGTGGTAATGTTGTTGGAAGGTAACTGTAGCTACAACGACAAACTGGCATCATTCAAAGGTCAGAGAAAGTTCATCCCATGTCCAATTTTCACAGTACATGGTACTGAGTCTCAGTCTAAGTGTTTTGTCGTTGCTGTGGCTGGTTTGGCTGAGGAGCGATGTGGTGCTAAAGGGGCACAGGGGCACGAAGCGGGTGGGGGTGGGGTTAGGGGGGCTTAGAGGTGAGATCAGAGTACATGAACCAGCTGGAATTGATGGCGGTCCACTTTGTCATGATTTACGTGCTGTAATGGTGACAGGAATTTTCATGTGCCTCCCAACGATGCACATGTACATTCTGTATGTGTGTTTGCATCTTGCGGTGTGTTTTGCAGTCTGTTTTTGATAGTAAGCAAGCTGCAAAATGGTGCATTTGTGCGCCCGTCCCTGAGGTTTGCAGGGGCAGGGCTATCTGCAGCGCCAGTCTTTATAAACATTCGGGGAAGTGCGAGGACATCAGGTGATCTCCTAGGTGTCCATAGATACAATGCAGGGCTCCTCCCTCAATGATCAGGCTGGTTAAAGTGCATTTTACAGGAAGTGTAATGATGAATTTTGTGAGTATTTGAGTTGTGAACAGGAAGTGTGTGTGTGTGTGTGTGTGTGTGTGTGGTGCATCTTTGGCACAGAAAGAGAGCTTTGAGGGATCTTTATGACACCATTGTAAATACCAGATCTTGATCGTTTAAGATAAGCAGGTGCAGGAGGATGATGAGGAGTAGAAGGCGATGTAGATAACCATCTCTGACAAGCCATTAATGACTCTGACCTTTGTGAACAATCTTATATGAGGTTTGTGGGTGTGTATGCGTTCACTGATGAATACTTATCTGGATTTTTATCTACACTCGATGGCTAGACCTGGTATCCGATGACTTGTTTTGGTCAATTCTTCACGGATTTTCACCTACGTCTACGTTTCTTTCCGTTCTCAAATGGACACTCACGTAGCTTTCACGACGACGTTGTCAATTATTTCAAGTCGAACGAATTCCTTTTGAAATAAAATTTTGATCGCTGATGCCGTATTCTTATTCATGTGGCTTTTAAGAAGCACTTATTCATGATGAATGTAGTCTCACACTCGCCGTCTTAAATGTCATTAACAGATTAATGTCGTGAACACCGTGCTTTCTGATTCCTTTTGAACAGGCCGGTCGATCACTGACAGTACGGACACTCGAGACGGCACGCTAATAAACACCGCCTGCTTCTCATATTCAGTAATGCGAATCTATGAATAGTAAGAGCTGATAAATAAATAAGCCTATGTTCTGAAATTTAGCCCAACAAACTTACTCATACGTTTTTGGTATTTCAGACCATTAGTTGTTTTGATGAGATTTTTGTATGGATCTGTAAGGATTTTTAAGCGAACCTAAACCCAGTAACCACAAGCAGAGGAGTTTAAATTAGGAGTGTAATTATCATGGCAAGACTTGACAGGACCTCACTGCTTGATCGGTCGTAATTCTAAATAATAAGAGCAGTATCTAGAGCCAGGTATCCGTGTCCCATCTCTGTTAAATTGATTGCACTAGCGATTGTCTTATCAATTCCTTCACTCTCAAACCATTAAGATGAAGGCTATAGGGCAAAAGGGATAGTCAGATGTTCATTGTCAATGCTCACTTAGATATGATGCAGACGGGTTGAATGTGACTCTAATTACTATCACGAATAGCGTGTCCTTGATCACTTAATGACCTCTTTAAAGGCATAACTCATCAACAGCTTTTCGACAGCCCTAGCGTGAGAATGAGCTTTTTATAAATGCCATCTTGGCTCAAAAAGGACATCCGTAAGATATTCTGCTCACCTTTATCACGACTTTTTAGTGACTGTTTAAAAACAATAATGCTGTAAAAAGTGGACGTTTATTTTTACGGTTGCAGTAAAAAATAAAAAGCAGCCGTTAAGTAGTGTTAAATGGCTCGGCTCGGTCTTTGGCTTAATGACTCGCTTTTGTTTTATAGTGGGAAGGCATATGACTGTCATCAATAGAGTGGTAGGACAGTCCACATGATGTTTTCCCACACATTACGACTTTAATAGGGAATTAAACGACAGGCAGGCAGTGCAACAGGCAAACAGACACGCCATGTTATCACAGCCAATGACCTCATCGATTCTCATTGCCTGCATCCTCCATTGACTTCCATTCTAAAATGAAGGGCTAATGAAAGCTCACGGAGGAGGCCTGGCCACCGCTGATTTAATTACACGTGCACAGTGTAATAACAGCTAACATGGTACGTCTTAATAATGCACTTAACGATTATGATGCATCATTAAGCATTTCTACGTAGCGGGACTAAAATAGCCGCGTGATACGTTTTCGTATCGTAACTTAATTTGACAACGTACGTCTGGAATGTTCTGTTTCTCTGGAAACTTTGTGCGCTGTGTTTATTTATTTGTTTATTTATTAATTTGCTGAAATACCCTGCAGTTGCTAATCGGTTTCTTCTTCATATAGATCGATATACAGTGGTGCTCAAAAGTTTGTGCACCCCTTGCAGAATCTGCAAAAATCTTAACACGGTTAACAAAATAAGACGGATGATAAATACAACATCTTGGTGTTTATTTAGTCCTGTCCTGAAGAAGCTCATTCACTTAAGAGATGTTCAGATATCGTCCACAAGACAGGATAATAGCTGAATTTATAAAAATGACCCTGTTCAAAAGTTTACACACCCTTGATTATTAATACCGTGTGTCGTTACCTGGATGATCCACGACATGATGTGTTTATGTTTTGTGAGAGTTCTTCACGAGTCCCTTGTTTGTCCTGAACAATGTTCTTCATAAAAATCCTCCAGGTCCTGCACATTCTTTACTTTTGGTTTAGCATCATCTACATATTTGACTCCTTTCCAACAGTGGCAATATGATGTCGAGATCCATCTTTTCACACTGAGGACGACCGAGGGACTCGTACACGACTATTACACAAGTTGCAAACGTTCACTGACGCTCAAGAAGGCTACACGATATACATTAAGAGCCATGGGGGTGTAAACTTTTGAACAGGATGGTCGGTGTAAATTGTTATTATTTTGTTTAAAGATCTTTTTTTATTTTTTATTTATTTAGTCCTGCCCTTCAGACACTAAATAAGGTAGTTACATGTCACTCATAACACAAAATAATAACAATTTACACCGACCATCCTGTTCAAAAGTTTACACCCCCCCCCCGGTTCTTAATGTATCGTCTTGCGTTCTTGGGCATCAGTGAACGTTTGCACCTTTTGTATCTTGTCTTATGGACTGTATGCAAACATCTGCTATGTGAAATAGTTTATTCAGGGCAGGACTAAATAAACAACAACATGGGATTTTTTTTATCATCCGTCTTATTTTAATAATAGTATTAAGATTTAGCAGATTCTGCAAGGGGTACACAAACTTTTGTGCATAACTATATCTAGACAGTTTATAAACACATGTGCAATTATCCAATCATGTGGCAGCAGCACAACATATATAATTATGCAGATAAAGGTCAAGAGTTTTAGATAATGCTCACATCAGCATGGGGAAAAATGTCATCTCACTGACTTGTTGGTGCCAGATGATCTCCTGGGAGATCTATAGACTTTACACCGAATCGTGAACATCCAGTGAGCACCAGGTATGAGGGTAGTCAGAGGAGAATGCCCAGATTGCTCAAATAACCGCTCTTTACAACTGCGGTGAGCAGAAAAGCATCGCACAACACACGCATGAACCCTAGAGACAGACGGACTACTCTACAACAGCACTTTTTTTATTTTATTTTTTTTAAATAAATGAATTCTAATCCTTCCTATAATCATGATCTCCTGTTACATTAACCGGCATCCAAATGCACTAAAAGCTAATGCTGGATCTGCTTATCTCTGTTTGCACACAAAGAAATACACACGAAAGCACTGGAGTGCTGTTGGATTCTGTAAGTTGGTAATAATTATCTCTCCGTTGATTTGTCATGGGACAGTGGCTGAGAGAGATGTGTGTAGAACCACATTATGATGCATCTTTAAAAAAGGCTTTATCTTTTGAAGTGGCAGGGATCAAAATGCCAGTTGGTGGCACAGTGAGTAATGCCAAGTGAGGTCCAATAAAGCTGGGCATCTATTAAGAGAAGTGGCCTTCAGCAGTGTGCTGCTCATACGGTAATAAAAAACAAAACACACTGACTTAGCACTTATTACAAACTACGAGAAACCTTGAAAAGCTCATAAACGGAGAGGCTTTACACACATAGGTCAGGAGGACTATTTTTACAAGATTCTTTTTTTCCCCCTTAATGGCTAATAAAATTGCCATATTGACGTATTGTGTCCTCATTCAGTCATAACTGAAACTGGGAGGGGCAGCAAGTTCAACATTAGATCTGATCATTAACTCTGGTCTGTCAGGATGTTGTTGATGTACTGTAACGCCCAGTGACAATATAATAATAATAATAAGCCTTTATTTGCATTTTGACGACAGGACAATTCAAACGCTCGCAGGGCTACGCATGACCGTACATACGAGGACGGGAAATCGAATCGGTCAGATACAGTGATACGATACAGTGGTGTGTATCACCCATGCTTCGGTGGTGTCCTTACTACTACGGGTCTTTATGATGAATACTGACAAGGCACAGAAGGAAGAGTGTCGTACCTGGAGAATGATTTGTAGTGAGCCTGTGCATGTATGTGGAGGTTAGACAGAGCTTGTGGCATTGTGGCTCCACTCAGCTGGCTTCTATCACTCCTTCAGCACGAAGGGCCAAGGGAAGTTCTCGTTCGATCCATGGCAAACATCTGGCTACTGTCAATCGAGCAACTAGTGTTTCAGCCGTGATCCGTTCCATGAACAGAGATGCCTTTCAGGTGCAACAACCCTGCAGAGATTCAACCTGTCATCTCTCTTCCTCTATCTCTCTTTCTTTCTCTCTCCAATGTAATAACATCTATAAGATAACATTCATTTACTGCATAAATAAGAACCATGACCTATTGGCGTTCGCAATCTCATTACTGGCTAATCCATTTCACTGCTACGCCGCCCTCCATTTATACATATTATTCGTGTTGTTCATGTTTGAGGGTTGGGACGCTGTCAGTTTGAATAAAAGGCTCTTTAGGCCTCTGTGTGTACTTTAGAGGTTTGTTTCAAGCAAATCTAAGAAAAACAATCTTCCCACATGATCGCTAAGTTATACTTAAGTAAATTCAGAATATAAAAAGCTGGCCTTTGTGCACTACACTGCCAATATTGAGGTTCAGAGATATTTCGCGCACAGCGTTCATGAGGTCAAGCAGGATTATAGATAGTGTCAGTGCGAGTAGGTTTACTCTTCCTTGTCGTAAAGGTGATATAACAGCGTTTTTAATGACAGCAGGTGTGTCACTGTCAGGAGTGCTGCACGTCAGGTCAGACTCTTTGAGGGGGTTCAGCTGGTGCGACACTGGAAACGTTGGAAGAAACGTTTTCCAAAAAAAAAAAAAAAAAAGGGAGAAAAAAACTAAACCCCATGTCATTGTATTACTAACTACCTATCATCATTGGTGTGATTGCTAATTAGTGACCACATCATGAACTCCATACCACTCACAACTATTCATTACAGCCCCTTTAAATGAATGGGAAGCAATCAGTAGGTTTTCTCCTACTGTAGTAAAATAGACTGTGGTAAAAATAAATATATAAAATAAACCCACAGAGAATCAAAATACACATCAACAACATGAATTAACGCCGTTTTGTGCTTTGGAAAATTGCATTCATGGTGATACGTTTTAGCCTTTATTTTGGCAACTGTAGCAAACCATTCCTATTTCAGTTAATTAGAAAACTGAAGATCTGGGGCTCATTGTGAACAGTTTTATTTGTAGAGCACTTTTAACAATGGACGTTGTCTCAAAGCAGCTATCGAGAAACATTTATACACAGGATAGCCCGAGGCGACGGTGACGAGGAAAAACTCCCTGAGCGGATCTACGTGTTGGCCCGAAGTAAATTTTATTGCCGTGGAGGACCGTCATAAGTGAAATATAATTGAACTAATTCTAAGATTACAGTAATATCAAACACAGTTGATGGTTGAAGTAGGGACCGTTAAGCAATTGTCGAATCACCATGTTGAGCGAAAAAGTCTTCAGTGTGAGGAGCTGGGGATCCTGGCACGGAGGCCATCCCGGTTGATTGCCTGCCTGGTTGAGTTAACGATCCAATAAATGTGAAATTTAGCACTCACTCGAATAATGGAATGTGTGATGGGAGCAGATGCTGAACTAATGACAACCTGGTGACACTCAACCGCATGCCCTCACCCTCTCGTACACTATGGGTGTGCCAGACTGCAAGACCCTCCACATTTCACTGCCTGTTCTTCAGGTCATGCAACATGGCTGTCTGCCTGGTTGAGGATGACGCGGTGGATGTTTATGGCTCTAGTAGATAAAAGGAGAACAATACCTGCTAGTATATCCAAACACCAAACCTCAGTGATATTCCAAATGAAGTGGGGGAAAATAAGAGAGATGGCATGAGAGAGAACATCATTAGTCAGGTCGACCTAACCAGAATTGTTGAGTCAAGGTCTATGTTCCCTCCTCATACTTTTCACTTTTCCACACCCCCTACACACACCCACACCCACACACACACATGCACACGCACACACCGTATGCTGCATTGGCCCTAGTTGGCTGTGGGAAGCTCAGTGGGGTAAAATCAGTCAGTGGTGGTTGATGCTGCTCCAGCTTGCCAGCAGATGTGCAGGCCTATGCCCCATTGCCCTGCGCCAGCCCCAGCCACATGCAGCGCTTCCCACAGCTTCCTGCAAACACACACACACACACACACACGTACTGCCAGGTCACATTCAATTCACTTTCACTCATGGTGCTGCCTCTAGCTTCACTATCCTCACGGATGCAGTGTCTTAGGGTGTACACACACTAGGCAATCTATACTGTGCCTGAGCACGTTTGACTTCCAAAATCCAGTTCATTGGTATAGTGTGGTCGCTCCGGCACGTTACGCTGAACCATACCCAGGCCTGCATGAAAAGGAGAGCTTGTGCACGGTTCAGTTGCACTCTGGCACGGTACGCATCTAGCGTGATCGCTAACCGTGGCTAACTCGAAACATGACGTCAACGATGCGACTATTCCATTTAACAAACATTTCTCACCTTATTGATGAATGGGAATTGTAGTCAACGAGTAAAGCTGCCACAAAAGTTAGTAACAAAGCCGCCAGCCAGAAAGTAAGTAACGTTACAGTGATGGACTCCGTTGTGCCGTGAGTGAACGCTTTGCTTCTTGTTTTCGTAAAAAAAAATTAAATAAAGTCGTATGATGTAAGCGTGCCCAGGCCCGGAATGATAAGAGCAATGTTACTGCAGGCCAACAGTGGAATGGGGAGAGGGGGCAATTGTGCTTGGGCACAGTACAAGGCAACCAGGCCTAGTGTGAGTAAGCCCTTATACTGGTGCTGTTACTGACAAAATAAATGTCCGTGGCAGTGTTATGAGAGTTGAGATAGAAGAATACTGACTCTAGAATTGCCCACATGTTCATCAGTGAGCATCAGCACAGCACTGTAGGATAAAAAAAATCTCACAGTTTCTCATTATTGCCATTGCCAAATGACCTACTGTATAGTGTGGCTAAGCTGAATGTGAAGTGTGATATGTTGAATTTGTTAATCCTTCTTGCCAGGATACCAAAAAGAGACGAGCCGGAAACAGGTATCTTCAGGCAATCTTCAAAGAATCATCTCACTCAAGTCAGACCATCACCAGTTTGGGGAAAAAAAAAAATAGCTAGAATATTTTTTGTATTGCTGATAGCATTCTTTTTTTTCAGTTGGACTGTCCCATCCAAAACTACAAAGATTCTATTGGTGCTTCTGTTGTGATACTGTTAAAGTGCACCTACATTTACATTTATTTCTTTATTCGTTTAGCAGACGCTTTTATCCGAAGTGACTTACAAATGAGGAAAGACAAGCAAAGCAATATATCAGGCGGAGAACAATACGAGTCGTGCTACTGTACAAGATTTATAATTGAGTCCTAGAAAAGCAAAGTGCGCAGAGTAGAAGGGTAAGAGCCAGAGTAGGTTTTTTCATAAGTTTTTTTTTTTTTTTTTTAGGATAACGTGGGGATTGGTGTTTTAGGGGTTAGTTTGGTGTTCATGGAACAGGTGGGTCTTTCGCTGTTTTTTGAAGATGGTGAGAGATTCTGCGGTCTGGATTGAGGTCGGAAGTTCATTCCACCACTGAGGAACAGTTAGTGTGAAGGTTCTGGAAAGGGATCTTGAGCCACGCTGAGTAGGCACTATTAAGCGTCGGTTGTTGATTGATCGCAGATGGCGTGAGGGAACGTAAGCCTTCAGGAGAGAGTTGAGGTAGGAGGGCGCTGATCCAGACAAGGTCTTGTAGGTGAGCATCCAGGCCTTGAGTTTGATCTGGTCGGCTACAGGAAGCCAGTGGAGGGAGATGAAGAGGGTGTGACATGGGTTCTTTTGGGCTGGTTGAAGACGAGGCATGCTGCTGCATTCTGAATCATCTGAAGGGGTTTTTGATGGAGCTGGCTGGGAGGCCTGAGAGTATTGAGTTGCAGTAGTCCAGTTTTGATATGACAAGAGCCTGGACTAGTATCTATGTAGCCTGTTTGGTGAGGTAGGGTCCGACTTTCTTTATATAGTACAGAATGAACCTACAGAACAATGCAGTTGTTGAGATATGGTCTGTAAAGTTCAATCCATCATCAAAACTCACCCCAAAGTTCCTGGACGTCCTGGTTGGCTTGAGTGTGGTTGAGCCGTGCTGTACCGTGAGGTTGTAGTTGACTGAGGGACAGGCCGGGATGACGAGAAGCTGAGATTTTGCCAAGTTTAGCTGAAGATGGTGTTCCCTCATCCAGTCGTTAATAATTCCAGCCTTTACTTCCTGTAGGAAGTAAAGCCTTTACTAACCTACGTAGGTTTATAACAAAAAGCCCCGCCTCTGGTCTTCATCGGCTGCTCGCTGACAGACGGAGCTCAAACTCGTTACGGTAGAGGTCGTTTCATTTTCAACACACGCTGACATCTGTAGACCAGTCACAACAGACTGGGACATCTGACCAATCAGAGCAGAGTATGCTCTCTGAAAGGAGGAGTTTAGAACAAATCCTTTAGAACGGATCATTTAACGAGTCGTTTGTGCCACTGGGGCGGAAAAAGGTAACGCTGCAGTTTAAATGATGAGCGCGCTAAAATGTTTTTGACCTCGGATGCACGTAAATCTATCGTATGAGACCTTTAAACCAAAATTAGGCACGTTTCAGGACCATTAATAAGTGCGCTAATGATAACACTAGCTTTGCTTAGAAAATAGTATCACCACTCCACATCTTCCACAATTATTCCTACATGTATGAATAATGCTGTGCAATGAAAAAACAAACCAAGACCTGACCAGGGTACAAATAGTCCTGGTTTCAGTCTGGTAACAATACCGTGCCATACCACCCAATGTACCACACAGCCTACTTCCTTTTAAATGCACTAGAATAAAGGTGGAGCTACATATAGTTTTGTATAGTCATGTGCACAAGCTTTATAACGAACACTGATATTGTACTATGTGACGTGGATCAGCACTGGCGTGTTCCTCTGCTCTTTGTTAAGCAAATGTGCCATGCAAAGAACGGGTAAAAAAAAGGAATAAAGCTTGTTGAGCTATAGCTGGAAACTAGTATCCTGGGGAGTGAAGATATGCCGTATAGCATGTGGCGTGTGGGAGTTCAATCAGTGCATGAGGATTTTAAACAACACTTAATTGAAAAATCGTGTGGCATTAGGGAATGAAGTGGTATAGTGCTGCTGCTGGGTGACTATAGAGTTACCACTGTACTCCCACATATCAGCCTTTATTTCTTAATGACTTGGCAAGTCCATCATTCAGGAAGATATACCGACATTGTTTTGATGATTTACCGTGATGTAGAATTCCCATCGTATTCAAAGTAAAAGGAAATATGCTGAAATGAATGTGAACGTGGCCCAGTTTGATTTCGCCTGAATTACTCGATTCATTTTAACCATCCAGACAAGAAAATATCCCAACATGCCTTTTCTCACTACAGAATAATTCACTGTTTATTTCTTAGGGTTTTACTCGTTGTCCCGTTGTTCATGCAGGAGTCACGAGGCCACAATGACAGATCTGGAAATATCTGGAATGTGCTCGTCCTAAGTGGAGTGGAGAAATCTAACGATTGTTTTCCTCAAAGGTGAACGATCACACAGACATAGACTGATATCACTGATTAACCAAATAATGATTTGCATAAAGAGTCTGTAATAAACGTCTGTAATACCTTGCACATCAAAGTGAAAGTTTCGTTTTTTGTCCTTCCAGCCAGTGCTTGGGTACACAGTTAATGTAGTGGCCTTTATTTGTAGCTGTCAACAAGGGAAAGAGGCGGGATTTGGCAGCCTGTCGCCTCACCTCGGCCCCGATCAGCCTCACAGGGCCTGTAAGCAGAGTGCAAAAGCATGTCGACCCAACACCATGCTGTTTACAGACAAGCCCAGTAGCAGCCTCACTAACAGGCCTCACGTCTAATAAATAATATAGCACAACAGACGGGCTGTTGAGGCGACCAGCGTGTTTCACTGGATTTGTGTCTGTGCAAATAACACAGCTTTCTTCAAATGATAGAAGTAGGTCTGAAATTCTGTGGTCAGATCATGGCATCATCATCTTTTGACTTTCATCCATACAATGTTCATAAGTCCAGAGCTGAATATACAGAATCTTACTTTCAACGGCTTTAAAACAGTCCCGCAAAAGCAGAACGAATGTATTTCACTGCCGATCGAGTATTCGTATTTAAACAGTTTTAATATGACGATTTCTAACATACAGTATGGATATAGATATGAAACAGGATTCTATTTTAAATATACCTAAAAGTAGGACGTGCGGCAGTCAGAGAGGACAAAGAGTTAACAGAGTGCATTAGGGAGGAGAGGTGGATGGAAAAACTCTCAGCGATCTGCTTTATTGTTGGGTTTAATTAAATTTTCAGCTCTAATTACAATTAAGCCACTTAGTAGGTATAATAATGTTTGCATCGCAGAGCAGCACAGATGCAGTCCATCAGCGAAATCAAATATTAAAGCTGCCGAGGCCTGAATTAATAGCGCCGTGGCGTGAAGCCCTGCTGCTTGTGGAGTCCCTGCACAGCCTCTCCAAGCTCCTCCATATGACCTATATTCACCATGAACCATGTTCCATGGGAGAAGAAAAAAAAAAGGAAAAACATTACTAAATGGAGAAAAATAAATAAAAAATACACCAGGCTAAACAGCCCATGAGAGCTGGAAAGTATTCCTGGACTGTGAATTGTTAGTCTAATGCAAAATTAGTGTTGTGTTGCCAAATTATTCATGACCTGAGAATGAGTGCTTTTTAAGCCCAGTGATGAACTACTTGATTCACCTTCACTCTTCCGACTTCGTGTTTGTGCCGATGTTCTTGAATCTATGAATCTTATAGGGTAAACCCTCTGCATTATTAAAGGCACCTGCAAACATCCCTAATATAGGATTGTATTTGCTTTCATGTATAGGGTGAATTTTCATTTCAGCTCCATTCGCATGTAAGCATTGCGATCGTCTTTGTTCCCAACAGACTCTGAAATCGCAAGCTTGGGTGAGTTGTGTGTGAGAATAGCATTACTGCACATCTGAAATGTCTCTTTTTTTCATTTAAGCTGATTATGTTTACTGTAGATGACACAATTCAACTGATCAAACAACATTACCTTGTAACAAACCAGATGCTTTTCAGATCAAGTTCTGCATTTTCTTCTACACGGATTGCACACCACTGCTCCGCTCTGCGACTCTGTTTTTGGGAGTCAGTGGATCTCTCGGCCAGACTGAGTCCTCCATTATGGGCAGAGAGGAATGTGGCAGGGTGCAGGTTCTCTGAATACTAGAGTCAGGCCCTCAGTGCGGCGGCATCAAGGCATGCCTGGGTAAATATAGCAGCCATAGAATAAGCCTAAATAGAAGGCTCCTCTAAGGGTAATAATTGGGTGTTGCTGCCCGACATTACAATCACACATGATCAGCTAAATATTTCTGCACAGAGACACACAAACAAAGCATAAACCCAAAATATGGTAAGAAAAAAAAAATCACTACACAGAAAACCTAGGTGTGTGTGTGTGTGTGTGTGTGTGGAGAGAGAGAGAGAGAGAAAGAGAGAGAGAGAGAAACGAAAGGAAGAAAGAGAGTTAGACCTTGCGAGGACATTTGTCTGGTCCCCATGAGAAAAAAACGCAGATTTTATTTAAAAAACTGAAAAAGCAAAACAGTTCCGTTTTGGTTAGGTGTATACAGTATTAATTGCAGCATTAATAATTACGTCAACGGAATGTCCTCACAATGACGGCAATACGTGTGTTTGTGTGTGTGTGTGTAGGTGGGTGTGCATGTTAAACATAGCTTGTTACAAGAATTCTGAGGACAACAAGAGTGCCTGTGCACCACTAGGACTAAAAAAGTTGTTATAAGAACAAATCTTACTACTTGTGTGGGTGACAGTTTCTTCTTTTAGTTAACAGTTGGGCCGAATTTGATGCAAAATAACACATCTGAATGGAACTACATTTGGCCAGCATGTAGTCGTAGAGTAATTGTTCAAATCGTTACGTGTGGTCTAAAATGTGGTGGTTGAGAACACACTCCTAGCAAGGTTATTGAGCGGGGCTTCATTTAGAGAACAAAAGAGAAATTAAAGCTGGCAGTGACGTCTTCTTAAGTCTAGCAAGGTGTGTTTTGGTAAATCTACAATGGAGGTGGTAAACGCACGTGTCACATTCCACATCCATCCATCCATCCATTTTTCATACTGTTTATCCTACACAGGGTCGCACGGAGCCTGGAGCCTATCACAGGGTACTCGTGGTACAAGGCAGGGATGGGTCACCCCTGGATGGGGCACAATCGCACACCCATTCACACACCCATTCAGACACTATGGACAGTTTGGGAATGCCAATGCCTACAACACATGTCTTTGGATCGGAAGAGGAAGCCGGAGTATCTGGAATAAACCACCAAGGTGCGGGGAGCTCACACATAAGCTCCACGCATGCAGGGCGGAGGAGGGTTTTCAAACCCCCAACCCCAGAGGTGCAAGGTAAGATGCAAACCACTAAGTCCCCCACCATGTCCCACAACATTCCATATATAGGAAAAAATAAATAAAACTGCAAAAAAAAAAAAATAAAATAATAATAATTGGAGATATGTGTTTTTCATCCTTTAGCAATAATATTCTGTGCAACAGTAGGCTACTGCTATGATGCTGTAGGTCAAAAGAAACAATTTCCTGCGTTTCCTGTTTGGGGTCACTGTGGCAACAGGCTGAACTTCTGTATACCTTGCCACAGATTACAGCTCCTCCTGGAGTATCCCCAAAACTTCCAAAGGCAACTGTGAGAGTGTGTAATCTGTCTACTGGGTCTTGGGTCTGCCCAGGGGTCTCTGTCCAGTAGGCCACTTTGCCATTTCACACTGATCCTGACCAACTGACGTAGGTGTCCATGTAAATGCTTGACAGATGCTTGCCTGCAGACACTACTCCAGGACTGGCTCCTGGGTCCCAGTAACCCTACTTCAGGCAGGTTATACTTAGGATTTTCTGTACATTTGATGGAGGTCTTTATGATAGATGTTTGTCTTACGTCTTCCCTCAGATCTGCTAGCAAGCATGAAGCGCCTCACTTTTGTCAGACTCAGGACGTTCAGACAGCACTGAAATGGTCTGAGATTAAGCATTCCTGGTTTTATCACTGGGGTTTCTGCTGCCAACATCTCCACCAGAAAATCTGTATATAAGCAGTGTGTGGCCACTTGCATTTCCGTGACTGCCTTCATAATTGAGGCTGCTCTGTCTTTTGTCAGAACTGCACAGTCTGTGAAGAGTCAAATGGCTCTTCTCATGATTTACTTTTATCTCCAGGGCTTGTCTCATCACTTGCTGCTGAGACTGCCCCCATAGAAGCCAATCATCTAGATAGAGAAGAAATCCCTGGCATTGCAGGAGTTCTAGGACAACTCACATGCGCACTTGTGACACTTGCCCTAGAGTTCTGGATGCTAGAATTACCTCAAAGGGAATGATTCTGGATCTGTTTGTCACTCCACTTATGTACAAGTGCAGAAAATGTCTGGACATATTGGGAAGTGGAAATACTTTCAGATTTTCTTTCGTGCTTGTTCACTGCGTACAGAATCACAAATGTTTTAAGAAAATATTTAAGTCTCACAAATCTAGGACTGGCCAGATTCCACAGATTCCACCCAGGTTTATTTATTTAAAAAAATCATTAGATACCTTGAAAAATTACTGCACTTCAGCTGTCAATATAGCTAACTCCTACTGGTAGGAGTTCAACCAAGGGCTGTCAATCATCCCATTTCTCCTGTCCACCAGAGACCTGTCCAGGCACCAGCAGCCTCAAAATATAGCACAAAATGGGTCTGGCATTTGATCCATTCCATTAGGTGGTGCTTTTTTTCTTCTTCGTTTTTTACTGTTCCTCTGTTACACGGGTTTTCAGAATGCTCCGCTTGTGGTCCATTAACATTCTCCTCCAAGGTGGGCCTCAAGCTTAGTGAATTAAATGAAGCCACTGAAAGTACAGCACATCTGGGTCTCTACATGCAAGAAAACTGTATTAAGCTCAACTGATCTCTGCACTTTAACACCTTGCTTTTGTATTGCCGCTAATAGCTCTTATATTCGGTCCATGCCT
Organism: Ameiurus melas; assembly: GCA_012411365.1. Classification (NCBI taxonomy): domain Eukaryota; kingdom Metazoa; phylum Chordata; class Actinopteri; order Siluriformes; family Ictaluridae; genus Ameiurus; species Ameiurus melas. Next base: position 33,168,910 of record CM022758.1, on the reverse strand, counting down.
GTTACTCTGCATTCCCGTGCAGTAAGGCCAGTCGTTCTCTCCTCTCCACAGCCCTGCACAACCAAACCCTCTGTTGGCTGCTGTTCTTTATGCCACAGAGGAGCTCGGCTTCCTTTTCCTAACGGGCCCGGCGGTCACATCTATTGCCCACTTAACGTCCCACTGCAATACGATAGTGTCGGGAAAAGACACCGAATAGATAGCAATTCCTCTGTAACCTGAGTTAGGGGATCTGTGTCAGCAAATTGGTTTGACAGCACAAACAACTTGACATTTTGCCCTGAAATCCAGATGTTTAAGAGAGTGGAGTAGATTGAAAAACAGATATGCTAGTAATTACTCAGTGTACACATCATCATGTTGCGTCATGGTAACATACACAATAGGTCATGTGACTTATCTGTGCATCCCTGGTGAATGTCACTAAATCGATAAAGTTAACACCACTGAATGGCGCACGTCAACACACTCTCTTTGATGGTGCATTTTTTTACCATAACAACATTTTTTTTATTACTATCATAAAGTTTTTTGAGTGCTCCACTGGCATCTTGAGTATTCAAGACAAGAATAGCAAGGACTTGACATGAACGTGATCCAGTGGGAGTCGTACACACTGTAGGCTTCACCAATGATGTCACAATTTGACGACGTTGCTATTAGTACTTGGCTAGGAAGCGAGTAAATCGGAAAACTTTAGCAATTCGCCAGTATTGAAAGCGGAATCGACAGAATGAACATATTGTTCTACTAAAAGTGTGTTTATGTATTGGTCATTTGTTACATATTTTAAGCACCCCACCCCACCTCCTTTTTTTTCACAATAGTTACACAACTGCGTTTTAGCTCTACTACCTTGTTAGGAAACAGGCTAGTCTGCTCAGATAATCTCCACTGTCCAAGTCTGTACTGTCTTTGTCCAAATGTTTAAAAGAAACTTTATATTTGCATGTGTGTAAATATATGTGTATAGGGGTGTAGTAAAAACACACTACTAGCATTTAAACCAAGACTTTCTCTGACCTGTCTGATTACAGAGCAACGCCGTTCCAGTGGTAATCAAAACACACACACACACACACACACACACAACACACACAGACACACACACACAGTACTTCACGAGAACCTAGGGACATGTGATACCTCTGGAAACATCACAGAGTCTGGCTTACACAAACAATTTGGAAAGCTATGGTAGCCCATGAAACACTAAACTAGCCTGTCAGTCCTGTTCTCTGCTCCCGGTCTTTCATTACTAAAGAGGCATGTTCTATTTGTCTCCTCCAATACACTTATGTGTTCTCACTGCTGTTGTCTAATGTTGGTTTCCTGTAAACTGTGTACATGCACATTTCCAAGCTTGATTAAGGACTAGATTATCCAATAAGATGTGGTTTCCCTAAACCTGTGTAACCTGTGTGTTTGGATGCACAAGTACAGCGGTGCTTGAACGTTTGTGAAAAAAAATATATGTTCTATATATGTGCATAAATATGGTCTAAAATTATCATCAGATGTTTCACACAAGTCCTAAAAGTAGACAAAGAGAAACCAGTTAAACAAACGAGACAGGAATATCATACTTGGTCATTTATTTATTGAGGAAAATGATCCGATATTACAGATCTGTGAGAATAGTAAAAGAATGTGAACCCTCTAGGATTAGCAGTTTAATTTGAAGGTGAGATTAGAGTCAGGTGTTTTCAATCGATGGGATGACAATCAGGTGTGAGTTTTATTTAAAGAACAAGTGTCTATCAAAGTGTATCCTAGCGAGGAGATTTCTGAGGACCTCAGTTCTTCCGGCTGGAAAATGTTACAAAACCATCTCTAAAGAGTTTGGACTCCACCAATCCACAGTCAGAAAGATTGTGTACAAATGGAGGAAATTTAAGACCACTGTTACCCTCCTCAGGAGTGGAGACAAACAAAGATCACTCTAAGAGCAAGACGTGTAATAGTGCATGAAGTCACAAGGGAACCCAGGGTAACTTCTAAGCAACTAAAGGTCTCTCTCGCATTGGCTAATGTTAATGTTCATGAGTCCACCATCAGGAGAACTCTGAACAACAATGGTGTGCATGGCAGGGTCGCAAGGAGAAAACCACTGCTCTCCAAAAAGTACATTGCTGCCCATGTGCAGTTTGCTAAAGATCACGTGGACAAGCCAGAAGGCTATTGGAACAATATTTTGTGGACGGATGAGACCAAAATAAAATTTTTGGTTTAAGTGAGAAGGGATATATTTGGAGAAATAAACCCCCACTGCATTCCAGCTTTAGAAACGTATCTCATCTGTGAAACATGGTGGTAGTAGTGTCATGGGTTGGGCCTGTTTTGCTGCATCTGGGACAGGACGACTTGACATCACTGATGGAACAATTAATTCTGAATTACACCAGCAAACTCTAAAGGAAAATGTCAGGACATCTGTCCGTGATCTGAGTCTTAAGAGAAAGTCAATCATGCAGCAAGACAACGACCCTAAACACACAAGTTGTTCTACCAAAGAATGCTTAAAGAAGAATAAAGTTAATGTTTTGGAATGGTCAAGTCAGAGTGCTGACCTTAATCCAGCAGAAATGTTGTGGAAGAACCTAAAGCAAGCAGTTCATGTGAGGAAACCCACCAACATCCCAGAGTTGAAGTTGATCTGTACTGAGGAACGGGATAAAACTCCTCCAAGACAATGTACAGGACTGATCAACAGATACCCCAAACGTTTAATCGCAGTTATTACTGCACAAGAGGATCACACTAGATACTGAAAGCAAAGGTTCATTTACTTTTACTCCTCACAGATATGCAAATTGGATCATTTTCCTCGATAAATAAATGACAGAGTATAGTATTTTTTATGTCCTTTGTTTAACTGGGTTCTCTTGATCTACTTTTCAATCTGATGATGTTTTACGTCATATTTATGCAGATATCTAGACAATTCTAAAGGGTTCACAAACTTCCAAGCACCACCGTATATTACGGTTGTGATAGAGAGTGTGCTGATGAGTGTGTATGTGGGTGGGTGGGGGTGTGTCTTTCTATGGTTATAGAGGAGATGGGTATGTTTACGACAAGGGATTATCCTTAAGTCCAAAGGGCGCATTTTCTTCTGCCTTTGTTTTTATGTCCCTCATTTCGTCCAAAGGCACAACTAAATCTACGAGATTTGCCATGGATTCACTTACATGTGTTTGTGCTTGGGGGGAGGTATCACTCAGATTAATGTTTTATAGAGATTATAGAGATTTTATAGAGTACGGAACAATCTTGTTTGAAAACGACTTGGTTATTTTCACTCAGCACGAAGGGGCAGTGCGGCTACAGATGAGCTACCTCTCCATTTATGATTACACCTATTGCCTCCATCCACCTGACAACCAGCACGTGTCTTCCTGTCTTGTTCTCTAGCGTCACAGTATTGTTATGTTATGTACAGCTGCAATAAAAAACATTAAAAGTAAGATCATACGACTTCGCTGCTCAGAAACGTTGAAAGTGTCCATTAAGCCATATTTACATTTTCATTTAATGAAGAGCACAAAAAAAACCCAAGAACTATTCATTCAAGTCCATACGTGAGTGCTCAGTTCACTGCATTGGTGCATTCAATAAATAAATATATTTTAAGTACTTTTAAGTGGAATGCTATTTTATTCAACTGTATTGATTAAGTTTAATGATACTTGATGTCTTTAATAATTCAGTGAAAAATTTGTATGTGCTCATGTGTCATCATTTACGAACCGGAGCAACTGTATTGTCTCAGGAAATCCTATTTCATCATTGAAAATTGTAACAAAGTTTAAAACTGAAAGAATTCAAGCACAGCAACAATTAATTTAACATTTAATCACAGTTTAGTATTAGAACGTGAAATCCGAGTGCGGCCTTTGACAAACCTCTGAAAGATGTGACCTCTGACCCCATGTCTAGATTCTAAGCCAGTGAAGAAACATGGTGTGACAGCATAAGGATAATGAGTCTTGCTCAAGGGCCCAACAGTGGCAGCTTGACAGTACTGGAGCTTGAACCTCCGACCATCTGATCAGTAACCCAGAGCCTGACAGTGCTGGGGCTTGAACCCCCAGAGCCTTCATGGCTAAGCCACCACTGTCGTCACAAGACAACTTGGACTCCTATTTAGAAAACATGTTGTTTGCTTATCAAGGTTAGGTGATTGGTTGTCAGTGATAAAAGCTCTGGGTTACTGATCAGAAGGTCAGGGGTTCAAGCCCCAGCACCACTACTGGTTCACCACTACTGACCCAAAAGCACAAAAAAATTGGCTCAAAATCATATAAATAATCCAAAGAAGTTTTGGGATTCTGTTCTGTGGAACTTTTCAGCATGATGGATCAGCGGTATGTCTGGAGGCAGAAGAATGAAGAAAGAACACTCTGTCCACAGTCAAGCATGGTGGTGGCTCGGTGATGCTCTGTGGCTGCTTTGCATCCTCTGGCACTGGAGGCCTGCCTGTTGGAAGGCCAGATGGATTCATTAAAGTATCAGGAAATCCTAGGAGAAAACCTCACGCCGTCTGTGAGGAAGCTGAAGCTTGACCGCCATTCTACTTTCCAACAGGACAATAATCTCAGGCATACTTGAAATTCCACCAAGACTTGGTTACAGAAGAAGTCCAGGAAGATTCTACAGGGCCATCACAGTCACCTGACTTGAACCCCATAGAAAATCTCAGGTGGGATTTGAAGAAGGCAGTTGCAGCACGCAAACCCCACAATATTACTGAACTCGAGGCCATTGCTCATGAGGAACGGGAGAAGATTCCCCAGGAACGCTGCCAGAAGCTCTGCATCTCATTTGCAGCAGGTCATAACAGCAAAAGGAGCTCTACTAAGTACTAAATATATTCGCCATGAAGGGGGTGAATAATTTTGAGACTGGAGAAATAATTATAAGTTGCATTTTCAGTTGAATTCGGGGAAACCACCTGAAGCATTCGTTCTGTTGAAGTATTTCAATCGCTTTTGTTTGATTTGTTCATCGCAGCTGAAAGTCTGCACATTTTAACAATAAACCTGATTTGCACTTGGGGTCGAATCATATTGATTGTTACTTGTGTATGTGCATTAACGTTTGGCTATAATATATATTAAGGATGTTTACTACTTCAACTACTTTTATTATTTTTACTTTGACATTAAGGTAGGGTCAGAGGACAAATAGAAAAAAAAATGAAGCTGTATAGAGAACAGTGAGGGGCGTGAAGGAGAGCTAGACTATGCAGACAGATTTATCAGGAAAGATGATGGAGCAAGAAGAAGCCCACACTTTAATAAACATTCATGGATTAAATCTGGGAAACATTTGTTGGACTGTGTGTGTGTGTGTGTGCGTGTGTGTGTGTGTGTGTGTGTGTGTGCGTGTGCGTGTGTGTGTGGAGGTCAACATCTGTCTCGTGCTGATGAGATTCAACACTATTCTGAAGCTGTGTCCTAACACTGTGTGTTATTTACATGTTAAACTTGTATTAAAATTAGACCGAGCTTATGATCAATACTAATCACATCCACGTGCAACAATTGGATCATAATACATCACAATATCCCAATTAGTAAATGCACAAAAACTGCAAAACAATGGTGCTCTATTTACATTAAGAGTACTTTATTTTACATGGTATCAATGAATTAACAAACAGACAAATAAATAAATAAACTATTTATGCAAGATTTCAGCATATCAACCAAATCATACAGAAATAAGTCCGTGATTCGGCTATTAATAGTAACACTGGTACAGCTCTAAATAACTGGAGTTACAGAATATGTGGACTTGAAGAAAGCTTTGAGAGATCATTTTATTTTGCTTTTGTTATTTTGTTTTTGTTTATACAGTGTAAGAATGATTGACAGTCGTTTGTTTGATGTCTACAGGGCACTTTTTTTTTTGGATCAGTTTGGTGCTGGAATCGTTCGGTATGGTCATGTCCACCCTTCACACTTGTTTCCTGTCTCATTTATTGTTATTTATTATTTCTTGGTGTATGAAGTCTCTCACTTGTCCCTCTTTCACTCTCTTTCTCATTGCGCTGTATCATAATTTGCCTAACTGAAAGCAGGTGGGAAAATCATTTAGCTGCAAACAGGCCAGATGTGATGCTCCCTCGATGTGAGATCTGAAATCAGTTTTTCAGTGTTATTCAACTTCACCAACTGATGAGAGACCATATTCATTCTGTCTGTCTGTCTGTCTGTCTGTCTCTCTCTCTCTCTCTCTCTCTCTCATACACACACACTGCTTGGCATAGTAGTGATTAAGGGGCAGCTGTGAGTGAGAAGGACAATGTGAAACAGTTTACACACACAATTACTATTAATGCCCGAGACACAGGGGCCTCCTTTATTTATTTATCTACCACAATGCTGTTGTGTGGATGTGAAGCATGACTGATTGCGTGTTGATTGCGTGCACCGGGAGGAAACGTAGCGTGAGGGACACACCTGCATCTTTACGGCATCTGTCTTCTGTTCCTGCTTGTTCCTAGACCATTTTGCCTCAGTTTTGCCTTCAGCGAGTGAAAATGCGTGCTCAACTGGATTCAGATCTGGTGATTGACTTGGCTACGGCCAATCACCAGACTTGAATTCAAACATTTTGCTTGAGAACATGCCTGAGAACTGTGAAAAAGTGTGGCTAGAGGGGGCAGACTCTTCATTACATTATCAGTTCCAGCACACCGGACTGGAGCGCATTTGCTGCCCTTGCCACACAGGACATCCCATGCCGTTGTTCACCATATTAACAGATGTGTTGACTCTGTCATTGCCCTTAAGCCAGTTAAAACAGATCCCAATCAAAAGCCTGGGATGAATAAAGAAGGAACGAGATGCTACTTTCAGGTCTGGAGACCGGGAAGCTTACAGTGCATCCAGAGCCAACCTGAAGCGAGGAATCCGGGATGCTAAGCACAAATTCAAGCTGCAGATAGAGGACACTTTTTACACCTCTGACCCTCTGAATGCATGCTGCAAGGTGTCCAGGTTCTCACAGACTACAAGCCAGGCAACATCATTCTCTCAATTAGTGACAGCTCCTTTCTGGAAGAGCTCAACCCTGAACTCCCAACCCAATGTGGGACTCTCGTCCCAATGCGGGGCAAACATACTAACCCTTAAGCCATCATGCCCCCCCACCTGCTATATTCATTATTTCATTTCAACTCCAATATATTGTGGTAGACCGCAAAAATGACAATAACTTTGTCAATGTCCAAATATTTATGGACCTGGCTGTATATGAAGGTTTGCATGTAGAAAAAAAAAAGTAAAAAAAAAAAAAAGTACCGTAGTCATTTCAGTTTTGGCCATGGACCTTACTTTTCTGGCCACAAAACTGCATTTGCATGTAAAATGTTTGAAAATCGGCTCCATTTGCATATAAAATAATGCTTTGAAAATGCTTTTAACGCGTAGCAGAGAGTCGAGTATTTTACGAGCTCTGAAAAATGTTCAGTAATGGTCACATAAAGATTATTTGACAGTAATTGCAAATGGGAAAATTATTGTAAAACAAAATCAAAGACTACACTCTCCTGAAAATAACTGCTCCTTAGTCATGGTTAATTAAAGTGCAATAAAAAAATAACAACCAGACTATTTATATTTGTGAAACATTGTGCTGTGGTTGAAAAAATACTGGAGAAGACTTCAGATTTTTAATAATTATTCATCCATCCATCTTCTATACCGCTTATCCTACAGGGTCACGGGGAACCTGGAGCCAATCCCAGGGAGCATGGGGCACAAGGCGGGGTACACCATGGACAGGGTGCCAATCCATCACAGGACACAATCACATACACACTCACACACCCACTCATACACTACGGACACTTTTGACACGCCAATCAGCCTACCATGCATGTCTTTGGACTGGGGGAGGAAACCGGAGTACCCGGAGGAAACCCCCGCAGCACGGGGAGAACATGCAAACTCCGCACACACACACACACACACACACACACACACACACAGGGGGCATTGGGAATCGAACCCCCTGAATAATTATTCGGCATTTGTAAAACACACATTGTTTTGTTTATTCTTCATTAGTACTAAATTCTACTGCATGTATAATGCTTAAAACTGCAAGTTGGAAATCTTTATTGGATATAAAATAACTATGAAGGTTTTTGCTTTGAAGCTGCAGTAATAGTAATTCACAATCAGCGCTGTGTCAGGGATGTCGGGTCAGAATCCACAGGAAATGTGTGTGTGTGTGTGTGTTTAGATCGTATGCCAGTTCAGATCTGTCAAACAACACCATGCTCCATCTATAGGCATAAACGTCTGACTGTGACAGTCCAATCTAATACTGTAATAGGAAAAAGGATTCAGGACACATTGAGTTTTAGCTGGGTTTTTCCCTTTGTGCTAAACAGCTAAAGATATTTACTTGTTCTCTAATAAAGTGGGACGGTAGTGAATGATAGCCAGTCAATTTATCCTCATTGTGGAATCTGTATTGTTACCATGGCTAGTGGGTAAGTGTGTTTTTGTATATTTTCATTTTTCTCCGTGATAATAATGCCATTGCTGTGTATTTTATTCCACAGATGTTTGTCTTTTAGTTTCCTCTCGGTGCTGTAGCTAGAGGGCTAACTATATCCAACAAAAGGTGTCTGGCAGGCTGGAGAAAACAAACTGGATTACAAAATGCACAGATGAGTTAAATCGAACACATTAGTTAATAAAAGTACAAACATTGGAATTCGTTGGAAGCCAAATGGGATTTATTGTCTGGACTATATTTTAGCTAGCTAGATTTTTGGCTAGCTCACAAGCGCCGGCTTCGGACAGACACGGATCCTCTGTGAGAAAAGAAATAAATTCACTTGTGAAGTGCCTGTGAGATTACAGCTGAGGTAAACCTTTCCCCGTCCGCCAGAAGTAATATTTTAGCTAGCTAGCTAGCATTAGGTGACTTGTTCATTCTGTTGGTTGTCTGCTATTTATGATCGCACAGATACACCACAGCATTGGTTCAACCGTGGTCTGGAGGAACAGGCAGTCACACTGAGAGCTAAGAAATCGATGCTAGCGAAATCTTAAGCTCTTTTTGTTTGCTAAACATATTCCGATGTAGTGTATGATTATATAACCTTCCACGCAGATTGAAATTTGAACGTTGAGCGTGACCTAGGTGGTCCCTGTGTCACCCCACAAAAGAGGGTTTAACATATCATATAACCTACACTTCAAAGTCATTACTGTCGCACTTGTATCTGCTAATGACAAGGACAGACATGGAAGTTTACACCCATCCTCCTTCTTCTATTTTCTAACCATGTCTGAACCCCTCAATTTCGCTAGCCCTCCCTCCTCAATATGTGCACAGATGCCAGAGTTGGGCCAAGATTCTCAGGAGGATTGCGGTAACATATTGGTTTATAATTAATGAAATTAGTGCTGTTATCTGTTGTGAAGATCCCACCAGTAGCATTAGGCACTCGGAAGAGTGGGGAGAAATGGAGAAATGTTCCATGAGGGTGGAGACGAGGTGGGGTGGGGGTGGAATTACAAAGTGAACAGAATGCCACTAATGCGCAAACGGTTTGGAGAAAAATGAAGATGACAGAAAAATTAGGCGTATCAAGGTAATAAGGACAAGAATAAAGGAATAAAACCAGGAGGACAAATAGATGTCAGGAAAGAGGAATATTAATCTTTAGACACTACAGGACTCTCTTTAAATGAGTATTTCTTTTTAGAACTGATTAGATCGCATGGTGGTGCGGCAGATAACATTACCGCCTCTCAGCTCCAGGGTCTCAGACTCGATCCTGAGCTTGGATTACTCTCTGTGTTGAGTTTGACATGTTCTCCATGAGTTCATGTGGGTTTCCTCTGGGTTCTCTGGATTTCTCCAACTGTCCAAAAAGAATACGCTGGAACTGTAAGAGGACTGGCTATGCTGAATTGCCATAGCTGTGAGTGTGTATAAGTGAGTGTGTGTGTGTGTGTGTGCGCATGGTGCCCTGCATTGGACAGGCATACCATCCGAGGTAAATTCTCCCACTTTGTATCCAATGTTCCTGGAAAAGACTATGGATCCACTGTTACCCTGACCGGGATAAAGCGATTACTGGAAATGAATCAATGACCAGTGGTCATTAATGTTTCTTGAGATTCAGTGTGAGCTCTTCTTCCCTTTCATGCTGCACATAAGTGTGTTCACTAGTCAGTGGTCATGATCCACTGCCCTGGTTGAGATGTTTACGTGGACCAAATCCAAGTCCCACAAGAACAGCCTGGGTGCTAGATAATTGTTGAGTTCTAATAGGGGGGATGGATTGTGTTTGGCCCTATGGAACTGTAGTACTGAAAGAGGAAAGGACCCACATGTCACAGAATGACACACAGCCTTGTTGGCCCATAGACACAACTCAAGTGTTCAACCTCAACTGCTCCTCTGGGTCACTTTAGCCATAGAGTGTAGTTCCTGTTCCACCCTGTGCTAACCACACACACCACACACACACACACACACACACACACACACACACACACACACACACACACACACACACACACATTCACACACACATCATGAAGCTACTGAAGCATGTGTTTATGCATGCATAGATATCTACAGATATCAAAACAAATATAAAAGAACACACACGAGCACCCAGGGGAGGTTGGTTTAGACTAGGTGAGTAAATTATTTTGTTTGGAGCGTATTTATCAAACTGCATGGCCCTCAGGTCTTCCATAATGATTGATTAATGGAGGGATATTAACAAAAGGTGGTTTGTTCTGTTCCTGCAGGCGCCATGTAATGCCAGAGCTCAATGCGCCTGTACTGGCCTGTTTTAGGCACGCAGTGATTAAGCACCATTTCACTCCCACCAAAGGCCAGCCTCAGAGAGCATCAGTTCCCAGTCAGTGACGAGGGGGGTCGGGGGGTTGGGTTTTAGGTTTTTTGGGGGAAGGCATGGGGTGGGTTGTGGTTGGTAAATCATCTAATGAGATACATATCAGTTGGCGGTGATATATGTTGGGTTTTAAGTGATTTGGAAACAGTCAAACAATAGAGTAATGGAAAGAGAGTGTTTAGATTGAGTGCCTATATACGTGTGCTCGAAGGCGTTATTGTTGTGCGCTGGCACCTGTCCAGCCTTTCTATCCTGGACAGATGCCTAATTGCGGCTGCCTGTGTTCGGGCCGCCTGCTTGCACGTGCGAGCGCTAACCTCATTCCGCACTATCTAGTCCTCGCTGTTAACTAATCCAATCAGAGCTCATTTCAAACTTCACACTGCAGCACTAATAGAATAATACCATCAGATCAGCTCTGTGCTGAGGGCGGAGGCATGTCCCACCCACCCACACACACACACACACACACACACACACACACATGCCCACAATACACCCACACAATCAACCACCACCCTACACCCACCCACAAACCCACCCACCCACCCACAAATACGCACACGCTCACGGTTTGACCATCTCTTTAGTTCCCCTCTCTACTACAGCACCATGGGGCTGGCAGTAATAATTATTATGTAAATAAATACGCCGCCGGTAATCACATTTGTGCCACTGATCCAATTAGAGGGCTGATACTCGTGGGTTGTATGCAGACTGGAGGCTGATAGGTAGAGCCTGTGTGTCTGTCTGGGCCATTAGTGCTGGAGCCAAGCTCTCAGCTCACCTGCCCCATGCCCATCTATCTACCTATTAAACACTGCTCTCCTTAGCTATAGCATCAGCACCACTCACAGGCAATTTGTTCTTTAAATAATCATTTCCTCTTCTTTATGGGACCATCATGGACTTCTTTGTTTGTTTGTTTCATTCTTTCTTCACTTTATTAACTGTAATAAAGCCAAATCTGGATTCACGAGCTTCCTAAAGGGGTTCTTCTTGTTTTACTTCAAACTCTCTCTGATAGGGAAACACTTAACTGTAGCGTTCAACCTCCATAAAGACAGGCCAAAGAACCCTTAAGAGGTTTAGGATTAACCTAGAATGCATGTTATTCATAAGGAATAAAACATGATGGGGCATGCTGTTATAGGAAAAGGATCAATGAAAGGGTGGTCCTAGATTATAATCATTATAAATATAACCCTATAAATGGTTATATTTTGTAACAAGGATTTCGATAGGATAACTGCATAACAGTCACTAGAGAGGACATGTATTCTTCATTTGAACACTGGAGTGGACACTTCGATGACTTTTTGAAACATAAAAGAAAGGTAAAATAATTTTTTTATGCCTAACGAAGAGTCAAAACTCACAGAGGGAAAATAAAATCCTTGATCTGGATTTCTTAAATCATGCGTGAAAGGGTTAAATCGATGAATATTTGCTGGGAAAGTCGATTGTGCTGAGTGTTAATCCATCACTTAGAGATGGATGTCTTTTAGAGTTTTGTCCTTTTTACGTCTACACCAGGTCACTCGTGTTTACTTATGACTGGCGTGGAAAGATCCTGGTAAACATTGCATTTTCTTCTTGTTTGGGAAATTCGACTTAGCTCTAGCAGCACGAGCTCTGGCGCCCTCAAATCTCTGAGAAAGTATGAGAAAAGTGAGTACAAATACATGCTTGTGTGTATGTGTGTGTCTGAGTGAGTGAGTGAGTGAGTGAGTGTGAGAAAAAGGGAACCGAGAAGAACCCAACTGCATCTTTATACAAATTTATATGATATATATATTTTTTTACTTGATCTCCACCTCTTACCCCCTTTATTCTCTCTTTTCTTATTTTCCCGTCTCCCTATTAAACAAACTCTCTTAATATTTTGGACTGGCTGGCAGTTTAAATTTCATCTCACGGACACATCTTGTTTCTCTCAAGCCTTGACTGTTTTGACATTCGCTTCGATTAAATTATAAACAAGCAGGCCTCTTGATGGTGATGGTGGAGCCACTAATTTGCCTAATTGTTTGCAGTTGTCTGGGAGGCAGGGGCCTAATCGTGCCGAATAAGAGAAGTGGAGGGAGGGATGCAGAGCAAGGGAGAGCGAAGGAGAGAGGAGGAATAGAGTGATTATGGCTCTAAAGACTTCCTCCGCCTGTTTATGCACCAGATCAGCTTCAAACGCAGCCATTAGACCACAATTATAGATTTGGACAGGGAGAGGGCCTCTGGGAGAGAGAACTCTGCCCCGGAGGGTGGGCATCCCACATTTATCCCCATTCTGATAAGTGCTGATGTTCAGGATAAGGAGTTATGAGCTCCTTAACAGTGGAGAAAGGGAAAAGGAAGAGCAGACCTACATGAAGAAGACGGCCAAGAAAACATTTAACATTAACCAATGATCGAGAACTGCAAATAAAGATGAGAAATCAGGGGCAGTCTGACCTTGGCCGATGCGAAAAGATCACACATCTTCACTGGTGAAAGTGAACACGTGAGCAAATGATTCATTCACAGATAATAGTGTGTGTTGAGTGAACAGTCACAGTTTCAGTGGTCATCCATTAGGGAGAAGGTTAACATTCATAAACCCGTAATGCGCCAGTGCTTCTGAAGTGTGGAAACTGATTCATCATTAACAAACAAATACACAAACACACGACAACAGATGATCTACAGAGGTCCTTCTGGTGGGGGGTATGGGGGCTGGGTGGTTGGGGAGGGGGGTTGATTTTGATTCAAAATCAAAATTTGGAATTCGAATTGGAGGTAAAATGACAACTGACTTTGTTTACAAGGCGTTTGAATTGAATAGAAATGTAGTAAATGTCGCTTTTTGATTATCCAGATGTGAAAACAGCCATAAAGCCTTCAGACATCTTCAATGCGATAATTGTACTTCACTCTGTTAAGTGTCATATTCTATTAACTATACCACTTCCCAACATGCAACTATGATATTTATATATGCGTCAGAATGTCTTCACATCATAAGCCCAGGACTGCCAACACTTCATCTGCCCAACGATAGCCTCGTTAGAGGTGGCACGGTCCAGCGCTTGTTCCCTCTTGCCAAAAGTTGGTGTGGGATTGAGAGATGTGTAGCAGATGAAAGACTACAGCCATAGCTGTGAATGTTATCAGTCCAGCCATCTTCAGACAGAGAGCTGCATGCTGGGGCTGCAGAGGAGACAGCGGCTCAATCCTATCTTCAGAGGCTATCGGCCTATGGCAGCCAGTAGAAGAGGCAGCTCTGCACGCGCTCAGTGGAGGCTAATTGAGCGTGACGGAGGGGAGGGGAGGAATTGAGCAGCACAGGTGAGCTAATACAGCCCAGCCGCCCACACACGGTTATGTAAAAAAAAAACACACACACACACACACACGCACACACACACGGTTATGCATGTATTTTGTTGAATTGTGCACTAACAAGTTCTATCGAATGGAAAAATAATCCAAATTGAATCCAAGTTTGCACTATATTCATATAAAGTACAAATTTGGACTTCTTTGTCCTTGCCTCTGACCTCATTCACCTTCCCCTTTCCCTCAGCTGAATGCTGGAAGTTAATATTGATGGCACTGACTGTCCTAATGACTGACACTCAGCTACTACAGGATCAGAGAGCAGTGGCATTTAAAGCACACACAGGCCTGGGAGCTAACCGCTATCTGTCACACATTAACCCCTTCTGAAAAGAGAAAAAACAGAAGGACGGGGAGAGGGAAAACAAAGGCCCTGTCTTTGGAGACAGTGAATGAGTTGATCCCAGTCGTCATTAAAGTTATGATACTGTGAGTGTGAGACCGAACAAAACCAGTCTCTAAATGAAGCCTGTTTAAAACTTGTTTTGGTAGTGCACACTGTACATTCTATAGAGTTAAAAACATACACCCAGTATGTCTATACGTCCCTGCTTTATACCACAGCACGCATTATTGAGCTGACCAGGAAAGCTGGGGTTATTCCTGGTCGTTTTTATTTCAATTTTTTTATTTTTTTTTAATTTATTTTTTACGAGTGCTCTGTCTCTTGCCTTGTGTGCAGCTCAAACCTTTAATACCATGAAGAGGCACAATGAGCCCCAAGGCCATCATTATTCTCTATTTTTATACAGTCGCTAGTGACCAACAATCACTGGGGCCCACAGTTTGTAAAAGGCCTCGACTGTCCGCGTAAACGTGGCCTCGCAGGCGATGCTCGGCTTGCTATACATAGATGGGGAACCTGAAAGCCCCCAAAACCTTCATTCCACAGCGGCTTGGTTAGCTGGAGGGAGGTTAATGAGGAAAGCTGCGGAGACTTCTGGGGCTGCATCGTCAGCATGGGATTGTGTTGGAGGAAAAGACCTATTATGTGACAGCTTGCCTTTGAATATTGAATACCGTGTGTGTAGAGATGTTTGTGTGGGTGTTTTTTTATTTTTATTTTTGTGGTGTCTGTCTGTGATGATGATTTAAATGGTATGTGTGGGAGAACAAATGCAATGTAAAGGCCACTTCCTGTGTTGCCCTGGGCCTGGTGTACTGTATAACATGCACAGATCTATTTTACAGCGCCCAAAACATGAGAAACGAGAGGTTCGTTTCTTGAATATTTCTTAAATGTTCGTTAATGTACGTGGCACTTCTGACGAGTAAATCTTTAAAAGTCTTTTGGCTGACAAGGTATGCTTTCAGTTTAATATCTGACGGAGAAGGAAAGGATCTGATGAGTGAGAGAGTGACATGACCAGTGATTCTTTAATAAGTCCACCAGTGCGGAGCCAATAAGTGACACCACTTAAGTCCTTGCAGTCACGTCCAGCAGTTAATACCTAGAGAGAGGCCAGGTTCAGAAGCTGTCATGTCTGAGAGGGTCAATCATTCATGGAATGTGTGTCACTGCATGTAAGAGGGCGAATTAGGACTGATTGACGTTTATAGAGAATAATGAGAGAACTCAAGCACTTTGTATTTTCTTCTCTGTTGGGATATATATCAATGGTTTTTGGGGAAAAAAATGAAGACCAAATTGAACACCATTAAAGTTTTTGCATGAGACATAATCTAATAGAAAGGGCATAACAGAAATGTCCATGAACCTTGCGATCTCAGGCATCTGAGATGAGTGATTCTGTGTGTGTGTGTGTGTGTGTGTGTGTGTGTGTTTTTTCTTCATTAATGTGTCTCTAGAAATGACTAGAAAGTATGTTCTGACCTGAATGAATTTTGCAGTGCTTTCTTTATAGCAGAACGTGTTGTCAGAAGGCATCAGGAGTGGGCAGAAAAGTATGGGTGCCTCAGGACTCCCTCAGGCACCCCAGCTCCAAACACCTGTCACCATGCCCACGCATGCTGAAGGGGGAGGCACTGATGGCATGTAAGTGGTGTCCTGTGAGCGGGATTTAACCAGTTAACAACCCTGAGTAACTTACTAAACAGATGTATTCCTTTGAAATTAATATATAATGTTATATACTGTGTATATATATACATATATATATATATATACACAGTTCATATACTGTATATTTGTAACTCACATGAGAAGGATTGAGTTGTATGTGTTGCACATGGCTATATGAATGTATTACAGTGTTACTATGATTAAAAATAAAAATGAGAAACTATATTCCAAAACTATAAACACCTGCTGTTTATCATTTAAACCACTAAACATCACTAAGATATTCTCATGTCTCAAGTCTACCACATTCGTGGTTAACACTCTTCTTAATCTTGAAGTTTGTTCATTTCTCTCTGTCTCTCTCTCTCTCTCTCTCTCTCTCTCTCTCTCTCTCTCTCGATGGACCAAAATCATGACATTTCTTTCCCTTCATGCATTTTTCACGTAAGGATGCGACGAGTTATTCTGGGATTTGGAGAAATGCAGAGCGTGATATATTTTTTAACGCCAGCATCTGTTTGGTTTCTTATTGAATGTTGTGCTTGATGCTTGATACAGATGGAATTAGACAAATCAAGCACAAGGCACCGAGTCGCTCTTCTTGGTGTAAATCATTTCTCCGCCAGATCCTCGCACCGCTAACAACGACCTTCTCGTTTATGTATTCAAGATTATACGTGCACGATGGCTACACTTTTAAGTTCTGTTTGCTGCTTTGAGACACATCTTCTCATTTTGCGAGCATAGAATAAAAGTCTTCTGGTGCATGGCGAAAGCTATTTCTCATTGCGTTGTGATACTAATTGAGAGCACCAATCAAATGACGACAGTTATAATGTTTTTGCTTGGTTAGGGTAATTGAATGTTTGCTCATGACTGCTTATTGGGTGTGTGTGTTCATGTGAGTGTTGCTGTTTAGTGCATTAACGTCGGCGCACGACACTCTGATACAGGCCAGTGACAGATGCCCTGCTTTAGCCTGGTGTCCCCGGGGAGGACATCACCGCAGCTCACATTTCTCTCCATCTCAGTCTGTCAGGTTTACGGCCTTAATTGAGTGCACTAGCTGAGCTACTTATCCGAGAACAGGGATTCATAATGCTCACTGGTTGCCACCGTTCGTGTTCAGAAATGATTTCGGTGTATGTAAAGCCGACGACTAAACTGGATTGGCCAGTGAATTTCCACCGCTGGTTTATCGTACGTGTTAAAGATGAGCTCTTGTGTGGTTTGTACGATCAGTTCATTTGAAATATCTGAGCTCCAGCTAATGGTGCAAATCCAGTGGAAATGTGAAAGATGAAAAGATCACATTATGTTGAGTGACAAACAGGAAGAGAGGAAAGAGCACATGTTGGAGAGAGAGAGAGAGAGAGAGAGAGAGAGAGTGCTCTGGGTATTAGCTTGTTTATCAGTGTGTGTATTAATGTGCAGGAGAAAGATGAGGGGGTATGCAGCGTGACAGTGTGACAACGGGAGACCACAGGTGTGTTTTTGCGCTCCACCCCACTGAATTCTGGGAAATAGCTGGCATTGGTGCACCTGCGTCCCTTGCCGCCCCCTTGCTCTCACCTCTAATGGCCCCTAATCATGCTGCCATCAGGCCTTAATACCCCAGCAGCAGTGCCCTGGCAGCTGCCCCTGCTCCCCCGCCAGAGAGCTGTCAATCTCCCTTCCTCCACACCGTCCATCACGGTTGCACCAAATACATCAGAGGAATAACTATTTCCTACACGTAGACATACTTAACATCATCTAGAATGGAGAATAGTCTCGTCTATATATGTAGATTTTTTAGAAAGCATCCATCTATAAAGATTCCGAATGTTCAGTGGTTGAAGAAAGATATAAATGGTAAACTAAGCTATGGTTTTTAGTCAAAATAGACACACACACACACACACAGATGTAAAAAAAAACAAAAAAACAAAAAACCCCAAACCCCCATAGAGACAGAGGAATCAGTCAACAGTGCCACCCAAATAACTCTTTATTACCCACAATGCAACATCTGAAGCCTTACTACTGCAACAATAATGCCTTTTATTATGTCCCCTTAAAGCGTTTAGCCACAAGGGCCCCTTGAGCTTCCTTACATGCACTTTTTTTTTCTGGTCTATAATTATTAACAGACAACACAGCGTTTCAGATGCAGATTTATTCTTTATCATGGATCTGAAATCCCCTTTATATGAAGCAATCGTCTTATTAGGGATACATTGCGACAAAAATGAATATCATTCATCTTTATTAACTCATTTATCCTGCTCAGGGTCACAGATTACAGGACACACGTTTGCACACGCGTTCAGACCTAGAGAGCGTTTAAAGTAGCTAATCCACCTACTGGTATGATTTAGGGAGGTAGGAGGAAACCCATGTGGACATGGGGAGAACAGGTGGAAGAATCGGTCGAACAAATATGGATCGAGATGTCTCAAACCAATGAAAAGCGACGTGTAGTGAAACAAATTCAGACAGTAAACTGAATTCCATCCCAGTGATTAGATTTAGATTTAATTGAATGGTCACGTCACAGATTAGACGATAACGAGTAGCCTATAAAAGGCCAGCAATACATTAAAAAACCGAGGTGGAAAAAAGGTATGTTGTGTGCATGAATAAATAGTAGCAGTATGGTATAATAATTCTGCCACATAGCAATGAAGAGTGATACATGAAGGTAGCAGTAATATTGCATATGCATAGTGGTAAAGTGCCGTCTATACACTGCAGCACAAACATAATGTAAATGGCGCACTTATATAGCGCTTTTATCCAAAGCGCTTTACACTGTGTCTCATTCACCCATTCACACACCAATGGTAGCAGAGCTGCCATGAAAGGTGCTAACTTGCCATCGGGAGCAACTTGGGGTTCAGTGTTTCACCTAAGGACACTTCGGCATGTGGAGTCACCCGGGCCGGGAATCGAACCGCCAACCCTACGATTAGTGGAAAACCCGCTCTACCACACATACATAATGTGCGGGGTATATCTGATGAAAGTTTCTGTCCCTGTTGACATCCACATGGAATCACAGGACGTACATGGACCACTTCCATGTACTACTGAGCATGAGAGAAGTGCACACAGATGGTTTGTAGGATATAGTGTCACTCTGCCTCTATCTACAGCGTGGAGACAAAGGAGATAGAGAGCAACCGATGTTAGGTCAATTGATATGAGATGAGAATTCATCATCCATAAAACAAACTGCGTGGTCCTCTTTCTGGGTGGTCTGGCATGGCCACAGCACCAGAACAAGGCTTGACTTGCAACGATCAGCTAACAGACACAGCAGCAGTTCTTGCCAGCGCTATGGTTTTATATCAAAACCCTTACGGCGCTCTTAATACCCTTGTCGGATGTTGAAAAAATCCCCGGCTTAACGACATCCAGCTTCAAACCTGGAGGGGAGAAAGGGTTAAAACAAGCCAATTGAGCGAATAATAAGTTCAATTAGGAGATTGGGGGACTGGCACTGAATGAAAACCAGAGGACATCACTGCAAGCTGCTTTTGAAAAGAAGGAAGCAGTGGCAGGGAGGGAGGACTGGCAGGTGGCCAGGGACTTTAAATGGACTTTATGTAGAGGATGTGTGGCTGTATGGAGGATAAACGGCAGCGAGTCATGTGAGCCTGGGCTTTGACAAACATATTAGCCACCTTTCATATACAGAAGGAATAGTCAAACTGTATAGCTTGAAATACGTACAATAGAGACATTTTTAATGGTCAGAGCATACTGAATACTCAGTTCCGAGATATCAATGGCTGACTAACCAGCAAATGTGCAGCCCAAATGAGTACTTTACTTCTTTTTTTAACGGGAAGTCTATAAATATGATATATTTCAGATTTCAAAAGTTTCCTCTTATATGCGTGTGGTTTTGCGAAATCCAAAAACATGTGATAAAAGGTTTTTCAGGGTCACCAGTGATGGTTAGTTGCCCACACAATTTCAGTGGGTTATTTAAAGATCTTCCTCAGCAAACGATTACAAAAAAAGTTGTATCATTACCGATCATTTCCAGTAACATAGTTCCAAATGGACAACTTTTTCCTATTATGGTTTGTTTGGGTTGCTTTTTATGAAAGCGTGTTTGGTTCTTGTGGCCACACCGCTCGTTTTCCCCAAGACTTAGTCGCTTCGCGAAAGACAACATTTCATTGTTCTAGAGACAACCGCTGTGCTTTTTGAACTTTTAAAATATACGTGGTGAAATGTCAGCTGTTACGCTTCGCTCCATCCGTAACCAATTGAATTCGCGTCCGCGATCGAATCTGAGAGGAACTGACTCAGAGCACGGGGTACAAGATTCAGAGGCTTGACGACGGATTCATCGATGCACTTTATTTAAATGACAGCAATTTAAGAAAACAAAAAACGAAACATTAAGACACACAACCCGAAAAAAAAAAGCCAAAAAAAAAAAAAAAAAAGCCAAATAACGCACATAATTTATTATCACTTAGTGATAACCATGATCCATTTGATTGAGGAGAAAGTACCAAACCTGGAGTGGCAAACCTGATTCACATTGTAGTTAATGAGGATAAAGAGTTTGTCTCCAAAGCAAGCAGACAGAGCCTTGTGCTTAGTCAAGACGCACCAAAAGACCAAGTGCTTCCTTCTGCAATTTATCCAGTAATCAGAGCAGAAAATGTTAAGAAATAAATCTTTAAGTGCTACAAGAAGTAGTGTGTCCATGTGTACACGTGTGTGTCTGCGGATGAAAATCGCATCGGTAACTATGTCTTGTATTCTTATCACTGGATTCCTTTTTATTACTGATTTCTGTCCTTTCCGATTTCTCTTTCCTATCCTGCTTTCTGTTTCCTCTTTTATAAAACATCTATGCGGAGAGGTTCACGAGGAACCACTTGTTTCCCCACAAGGGGACATGATCACTTCCGATTAACCCCGACAGCACAGCGTGAGCGAGAGCGATTGTCTCGTGCCTGGTGGAGGAGAAAATGAGACAAAGTGCTAGAAATTGAAAAGGCAAAGATGAGACTCCTGTCACGGAAGAGGCGAATAATTGTTGAGTGACCCTGACCTGCCTCTCATCAGGGACTCAGCGAATCCTCTTTGTTTTCTCACTTAGAACAAACTCTGTATAGGACGGGGAGGAGGAGGAGGAGGAGGTGCTGAAGGAGCTGAGTGAGTGGGAGGCCACCCCTGCAGCAGGTTAAACACCAGTCTAGCATGCACACACTCGTCTCACCAGGACTGTGGATAATTTAGGAGCAGAGCAGAGACGGACTCATCAAAGCTGCTTGTTTCAGACTTCTCTGGGCGCTGCAGGGGGCAGGGCTACGAGAGGGTGAGGGATAATAATGGTAGGGGTGGGCTTTGGACTCCTACAGCTATAGCTGACTGACAAGCTTAATTAAGGTTTAGATCCACCTGACAATCAGTACTCTGTCATTACACACCCTTATCAGAGCCTGCAAATATCTGACATTTTAAGGAAGAGATTCAAAATAAGGTTTCCTCTTGCCATTCCAGGACTGCCATCAAATCGAACATGCTTCGGGGTGTCACAAAACAGGCGACTTTTAGTTTCAAACTGTGCGCATGTAGGCCTTTCTATTAAAAATCTAATACGATATCTAAACTCAGTATTACATACTGACAGGATATGTTTTTGCACATTAAAGGGTATGCGAGCTAGGGGTGGGGTGGGGCATTGGGGTGGGGTGGGGCATTGGGGTGATCTTTTCTATAGTGATTTGGGCAACACAGAGCCAGAGCATTGCTTGAGAAACCAAGGGAAACTATTCTATCCACCAGCAGGAAATAAATAATCCACTAATACAGCTTAGAACCAAGTGTACTACTTACTATACTTTCAGATTTTAAAGCAGGATCAGTAAGACCACCTCTGCTCTGAAACCAGGCTCTGAAATCGTTTACACAGCTTTACCGCCCTATTATAGAGGTCCTAAACCAAGTCCAAACCATCAAGGGAACCAGGAAAAGCATAAACGGACTTGTTCAGGTGTGTTGGTTAGTGGTTAACTATCATTGACTAGGAGAGACACACTGCGAAGTAAACAAAAAAAGGAAAGCAGTGGTCTAAAACACCGCACTATACACTATATATGCACACACACACTGCGTCACAGTATTGTGAAATGCAGCAGGCTCCCTGCGGTATGGCATGGCTGCACGGTGTGCCCCAATACTTACATGTGAGTTATTGTCACTCCTGCATATGTCTTATTAGACAAGCCTGGCTCCGGTTAGGCCTCTAATCGAATCTTACTAAAAAACACAAGCCAGACATAGTCACACTGCATAGCCAGCTCAAAGATGTAGAGGGTTCATATCCAGGAACCAAGAGTAGATCTCTCTTATAAGCAATCGAGTAAAAAAATATAGTGTAGTGTTTAATGTCTGGCTTTGATTAAAAATTGAAAGTTGTTTAAAATTCATGGTCGGGGTTTTCGGTGATAACTCCAAGAACTAAACCGTCATTGTGTGTGTGTGTGTGTGTGTGTGTGTGTGTTTTTAAAGATACGTTAACGTGAGTGCATGTTTCGCAGTGGAGACGTTTGTTAAGGATTTGCACATCAAAGACATATAAAGGAAAAAAAAATGCTGTCATTTATAATAGATAAAACATCTACATAAACATCACCGCATGAACAAAAACAGTTTAAAGGTCAGTGTAAGGTTAACAAGGATGATTAACTCTGTTATCCAGAAATGAGCAGGTAGCAGCTGATTCTCAAAAGCAAAGCAGGACCCCGGATCCACATTTTGCTATAGTATCCACAGAGGCTTCGCCACAGAGGAGCCGTGTCAGTTTGTACGCAAGTCCATTTCCCGAGATGTGAATCAACACGTTTCCATTCAGGATACAGAGTTTTAACTGGCTCAATAAATGGATTGTCGATATTTCTTAAAAAAAAAAGAAAAAAAAAGGTATATTTTCATATGCTCTGTCTTATTTTTGGGTTCGACTCACCTACTGTCATTTTCTTTGGGAAAAGTAATGGAGTGTGGTAGTACACAATGGTAGTACACAATATCACAGGGTTCACTCAATTTCTTCAGTAACTGCTTCTAATTCTCACTGTTTTGGCAGTGTTCCCGATCTTTCATAAAGTCTTCCGTTACCAAAACAACAGCTTTGAGCCAAAAGCTGATTTTAGACCATGAAAAAAAAAAATAAAACAACAACCAAAAATAACAGCAATGACAGAAAGAACAACCGTAATAACAATAATAATAACAACAACAATAATAAATGTGGATATAGATAGCAATAAATAGAGATGCGGAGTGTGGGGGTATGTGGTTTGAAATTGGTACACTGTGTGTGCCAGTAAGAGAAAGAGTCAAAGGACAGAAAGGATGAGAGGAACGGGTGTAGTCCCACAATGTAAAATGACTGATGGTTGATTGTTGCTGGACACGTACTTTACTCTCCTCAACTTGGCCATAAGCAGGACACGGCAGACAGACTGCACTCTAATCTGTCATTAAATTGTCTTTAGCAGTCAATAGATGCCTACGTATGGGTTTTCTTCTTCTTCTTGATGTTTACTAGCCATTTTAAGTGCAAAGTGAGTACAAAGAGACATCGTGACAAGATGTCTCATGTTCATGTATTTATCCATTCACTAAATTTAGACTGACAGAGGTGTTGAGGGAAGTCCATGCATGGGTGCATGGGTACCAGGATGGTGGTTTGTCCCACCACACTGGACTATATGGAATGATGTGGTTGTTTGTTGGAGACATGGCTCTATCTTCAAAGGGGAGGCAAAGCTAACTCTGGACATTTCAGTAGACCACATGTATTTACAGTGGAATCAGTGAGCAAGGCTGATGTATACACCCCAGCCCTCATCACTACCTCTAACCCACCCACCCATTCATTCAACCACTTAAATGGCCAAACACGGCCACCTCTTATAGCCGTAAAGAATTCCCCATCACAGATGGGAGGAAGAGAGAAGCCGCAGACACCCACCAGGCTCCTTGATCAGACACAAATAAAGATGCATGGGTTCCTGTAGATGTCCATGGCTCATCTAAAACTTATCTAAAACTCAATCACTCTCATCACTCTGAATGCTGTAGAGGTGGGAAGGATGGGACAAGGGTTTCTAATGATACCCTGGATTGTAGGATAGGAATGAAGGAGTTCTTTAATTAATTTAATGTGTTAGGGACTTGGGGAGAAACATCATTGGCTTAGTATTTTCCTACTATGACGTACTGGCATCTTAATTTGTGAAACCATGAGTAAAAGTGACCACTTGTCAGTTTAGGATACGAAATCCACTTTCAGTGTCATCAGATATCTGGCACCTTTTCAACAAATAAATGACGATTTGGGACCACTAACCTAAATTTTCCTTCATCACGTTAACAAAACTTACAGTATCTGATGCCAATTACTCTGTTGCTAGAACTATTAATCCCTTATCTCAACAATTATTATTTTTTTTTTTTTTACCGTAACACATTTTGTTTCTATAATCAGTATTCGAACATATTCTTGTCCTTTTTTATTCAATCTTCATTTGACCCTGTGCCGGATTCTTTTAGTCTGCTTTTACTGTTCCGCTTGTTCCACCTTCCACTATCCTCTTCCCAAAGTGACCCTTTTTTTTCGCCCCAGGTCAGAATGCTTTATCTCTGATACTCGAGCTGGTCTCGTGGACTGGGGGATGAACTGGAGGAAGGAAGGGAGCTGGGCCGGACTGAACTTAGAGATGAAGCCTTGTCCTTGCTTTCTTCTTGGCCTGAGGTGGAAGATGGTGTTGAGGAAGAGGCGGCTGCTCCTGCTGAGGCACCTTCTTGTCCACTGTAGATTTCCTCATGGCCATCTTCACTGGACTCTGCATCCTCTGAGCCAGAGAGTAGCTCCTCATCTCGATACTCAGCGACATCGACTCCGCTACCCTCAACTCCCAGCTCCTTCAGTCGGCCATGGTGCTTCACATGGTAGCGCTGGTTCTGGAAGAACTTGACAATGGTGTGCTTGGGCAGGTCCAATTGGGCTGAGAGGGTGTGGATGGCTTCCTGGTCGGGGTACAGGCCCACATCCTGGATGAAACTTTGCAGGATGCCCAGGGCTTCCAGTGAGATCTTGGTTCGGGAACGGGGTTTCTTGGCAACACTAATACTTCCTCCAGTGTTGCCACTACCAGCACCAGCCTGAGGGTTGTCCTCCATTCCAGAGCTGGGCACTGAGTCCTCACGCATGGGAGAGTGGTCCTTTAATGCTGGCACAGGCTGTCTGTGGAGAATCTGATAAGAAAGACCAAAGATCAGGTTAGTGGGATCACTAAAGCAGGAAAATGACTAATAAGTAAAGTTGTGCACCGGAGTACAAAGGTTTCCCTCAATGAATATTCATCAAGTGTCCATGAGGCTCTTGACCAGAATGTCCAGTCACCTCTAGTAAATATCCAACCACACTGTCCTGAGTTATGACTGTTTAACCAAGTCTATTACACAAATCACATAGCAATGTTGTCACCCACACCATTACCACACCATTATCAGGTCTATCATTTCAAACATCTGGATTATACCGAGATGATATGAGCAAAGCCGTAGGAGCACTTTGTAATATTGTTTCGATATAGTTTTTTTCAATAATGAAATTTAGTGGAGTGAAAGTAAGGAAGTAAGAAAGGCAGATGAGATGGAACAAATAAATAAAGAAAGAAAGAAAGAAAGGGTGTGGTACGGGTGTGGTAAATAGTATTGTTGACGTAAACAGAAAAATAATGGAGGTGGAAGTGTTTGAGAAACTCTGGAAGGTGCAGCACGCCACAGCAGAACTATCGAAAACTATGGCGCTGTCCTGCTGAGTTTATGACCAGGGTGGGGTGCCCACTGCCTCTGCGCTGGAATGCTAAGCTATAAATCTGTGGTGCATTAAAATTAAAGGACCTACATAAAGATAATAGTCATTCACTCTCTTTCTCTCGCTCTCTTTCTCTCTCTTGCTTGCTCTCTCCACTCAATAATAACAGGGTATTTTTTTTTTAAATAATACAGAGGGCAGGCCAGACCACAGAATTGCTCCGATTTCACTTGTGGGGGCTTTCTGGGGCTAGTGTTTTACAGGAAGTGTGTACTGTATGTTTGTCTTTTTTTCAGTTCTTTTGCTCTATGTTATATTATTTGTGATGTCTCTGAGAAACAAACGGAGACCACAAAAAGAGTTAAGAAACTGGGACGGGAGTGGGGCCGAGACACATGAACATTAAAACTGGCCACATGATACAACAGTGCTATCTGAGTGTTGGCCTACCTACGGAGACCACACACAGTACAGGGTTCGATTGCAACACACAAACACACACACACACACACACACACCACCCACTCAACCACCACACTGACCCCCACACATTAATACACATACACTTTTTCTGGACTCGCCTTTCGAAGAGTATTTCTTAGGAATCATTTCTTCTCGATCTCTACACACACTCACACACACACACACACACACACACACACACACACACAGGAGAACACTTCTCACACTTGTGTTCGTGCCTGTCGTGAAGTGTGGCAGAAGATAAGAATAAAGCCACGAAATGCACTAATTTCCAACCCTCTCGTTTTAGGAGGCACCCGGAGTCTTCAATCAAACATGCTCTACCCCCTTTTTTACGCCACTGATCCAAGAGGCTGCTCCACTCCACTAATGGAGTAGGACACTAATGAAGAGAGTTGAAGCCAAACCAGAAGAATGACTCCATCTTCAAATCAACCCTCACACCGTTAAAGCCATGAAGTCAGTCTCCTTCTCTTTCCCTCCGTCCACTTCATTTACTGCTCCCACTACGACTCCTCGACCACAGCGTCGACTCTGGACACACACTTTCTGCCGTCATGCACTCATGGCATAATTCAATATTAAACTTCATCCATTCTCTGTGTGTGTGTGTGTGTGTGTGTGTGTTTTTAATTGCAACTAGGGGCTGCTCTGTGAGTTCACTACATTAAGGAAAAAGCACTATTTTTTTCCTCCAGTGAAAATCACAGCACAGAAGTACGAAAGAATTAGGGTATAACTATGAAAGATTTAGCCGACTCTTAATGAGGATGGGGGCGGTGGGGGATTTGTCTCATCACTAGAGACACCGCTAACACATGATGGAATTAAATATGCAATGATGTGAAGACATTTTACCGCTAGTTTCCTTTTGCATGACTTCACCTACCTCAATTAAAGGCATGCATGATAATTTCTGTTTTAGTTTTTCCCATGTTGCAATTCCTTGGGAGTGGATGTGTGTGTGTGTGTGTGTGTGTGTGTGTGAGAGAGAGAGAGAGAGAGAGAGAGAGAGAGAGCATGTGCTTCGTACATGTCTGTACAAGTCAGTCTGTGCACTACAAATATGTGTACACATATCGATATGTACAGACAAAACACAATACGTTCCACAGTTATGCGGATGAGCACTACATTTACAAAGTTAGTAAAACTGATACAATCAGAAATCAGCTTTTTTTTTTTTTGCCTAAAACACTGAGTCAGTCAGTCGGAGTGCCAGGACACATGGCAGGGTCGGGGGGTGGGGCACCCGGCACATAGCGGTATCCAATTTAGCAAAAACAAAAGAGAAATTCTTCAAAAGGAGAGACATGCCAAATGAGCAGTGTGGGCCCACACTTATGCCCATGTGCACCATGCACACATGGAAGGAATAGTGCTATAGGACGCTATGGCACTTAGCAGGTGTGTATTTATGTGTGTGCACCAGGTGTATGTTGGTCCATGAGTCACAAGCTCTACAGTGAAAGCATGAACATGGTGACAAAGGTATAGACTCCATCAGACATTATACAAGGACAAGTGCAATACTGTTGTTGACAGTTGCCGGGTAACCTTACAGACACTGTAAACAAAAAAAAACCTCATGGACTGATTGTTCTAACAACGGCAAAGTGAGTAGAAAATGTGTCTCTGTGTGCGTATAGTGTGTGTATGTACAGTATGTGAGCATGTTTGAGTGTTCAAGCAGCTGGGACACATGTGTGGTCTGTGGTGACAGGCTGGCTGGAGCCGAGGGGATGCTGGGTATTTTGATCAGGGGAGGGACCCTTATATTTGTGTCAAGAAAACAACAGCAGGAGAGACACCCACAAACACACGAATAGACAGACAGACGGACACACAGACAGACAGACAGACAGACAAGGCTGTGCTTTTTATGAACGTTGGCTACGCAACCTTTTCCGTTTGTGCTGACAGCGAATTAAAACAACACAACCTAATTTATCTGCTTAAACTCATTGTGGTCACCGATCCCTTTTACACTTTTTGTTTGTTTGTTATAAAGAGCTGAATCAGAACTAAAAGCACAGCCTTTGTGCATGGAACAAATCATGCGCAAAAGAAAGGACACGACTGTTCTGGATACAGCTGTTTGATTCCCGCGAGCTGTATTTTTAGCTGTCTCTGTCCTCGGTGTGGTGGCTTGTCTGGGCTCTGTGTCAGAGGAGACCTGGAATGTGTTAATGGAGCGACCACAGTTTCCTTCCTGTGATGAGCATTTAATAACACACAAACGCATAAAGAGTTCGAAATGGGACACCGGGAGACTTTAAGGGACTTCAAGGGAAATAGTAAAGCGAAACTTCCAAACGAGGACTCCGATTAATGTACGAGACGGTCAGCAACGAGTGCTGAAACATACACGCTACCACCTTCGCTGTACAATCATAACATAACACGTACCGGCAGGGAACCGGGCCGGTCGTACCGTGATCCGGAAGAACTTTCTGGAAGAACGGCACGAGAATAAATAGTATGCGTCGCAGTGTATTATCGAGTATGAAGGGTAGGAAAGGTATTCTGTATAGTTTGTTGAAAAGGAAGTATAACAATAACACTAGGGTTTGCTCTGAGGTACGGGGTGCAGGTTCCCCATCCTAAAAGTGTCGGTCCCTCCATGGTCAGTGTTCTGGAATAGTGTATGTTCAAAGCCACTGTACAGTAACCACAGTCACCCACTACTGTGAATTCCCATGAGTCACCTAATGTGTATACATGCATACGTGTGTGTGTGTGTGTGTTTGTGTTCTGTCTCTTCCCGTCATTAATAATATCAGGGCTGTGGTGGTACTGTCTGTCAGGGTGTGTCCTAATGGGGCATTTCCTACTGCGCCCAAAACACGTAAATAAGTACAACCACACACACACACACACACACAAATATACACTGCTTAAACCGCTACCATAAAAATAATCCGAACTGGATCAAGAAGAAAAAAGAGAGAACAAATAACAGTAACAAAAATAAATAATAAAAATAAAGAAAAAAATAGAATCTCTTTTTGCAGGCTACAGAATACTACAGAAGTGCTGAGGGAATAGAAAGTGTTCGGTAGGAAATAGATTTATGTGTGTGCCGCTTTATAAGGTTCGCATTTACATATATAAATGGGTGTGCATGTGTGTAGGTGTGAATTCTGACTGTGTTCAGTGTATATACTGTAATGACCCTGGCTGGAGGAGGGGAAAGTCCATTTAATCAGTGCTGTATTTGGAGCTATTGTGTGTGTGTGTGTGTGTGTGTGTGTGTGTGTGTGTGTGTGTGTGTGTATGATTAAAGGGGGCTGGATGTATTAGGTTATTAGAGGTTGGCAGGGACCTTGCATCAGAGGCCTTGATATTAAAACAAAAGCTCCAAAGATCTGCGCACACAACCACACAATGAAACACAATCACAAAGACCCCTCTTTCCTTCCACAGCAGCAATAAAAATATGGAAAAAGGGGAAATTTGCACAATAAATCTTTAATAAATCTGTGTTTTCTTGATCTCTTACCATGACATATTAATAAACCCAAGCTTCTGTCAGCTGCACAAACCCCAACAGGAAACCTCAGCACTGAAAACTGCCATAAGCTCAGATTTAGCAATGACTGTAATTTGACTTTGGTTCCAGACTCACCTGAGGGTCAGAGGGCAGATGGAGGACAGTGTGCAGACGTTCACTGTGGTGGTGGCGGGACTCCTCTTCATATACCAGGTCGCGGTCGGTCTGGGGGAGGGTGAGGAAACGGCGGATTGTGCACAGGTTCTCCCACAGAGTGCGGTTCTCTGGGCTTGGACTCTCCTTCCAACGGAGCAACTCGCATAGCCAACCCTGACATAGAAAAAGAAGGAGAACGGAAGGTAGTTAGATAGAGAGAGAGAGAGGGGGAAGAGAGGGAGAAATGAGAATATGTGAAAGAGAGTGTGAAATGGAGAGAGATATGATTATCTCTGCTAGACTAGGCCAGTCTTTGATACCAGCTGTTGTGGGCAGCCAACCTCTACCAGCATCCTGTGTTAATAACCTGATCAGCGCTCTCTCTCTCTCTCTCTCTCTCTCTCTCTCTCTCTGTCTCTCTCTTGCTCTCTCTGTCTCTCTCTCTCGCTCTCTCTGTCTCTCTCTCTCCGTCTTTCTCTCTCTCTAGGCCCTCTTGGCCAGCTGCAGCAGATGGGTGCGTTCAGCCGTGACCCCCCCAACCGACCCCAGACCAGTGGGACCCAACCGCATCTGTCACATGCATACACACACATATACACATAGACTAGCACAACCCTGCTTTACACACACTTTACACACATTTGAGGACCGGGGTGGTCACACCTGCAAAATATACACACGCTGTGCTAAGGCTGCTTGTCTGAATGGGTCAGTACAGCACTGTCGTCACTCAGGCAATTTCATGGCAAGAATTAGGCGCAGCTGGGCGCGGGATCAGATTTGACTAAATCAATTATCTCTCTTTGCTCTCAAATGGGAAAGGGACCCGTAAATGGTTCAGCAGGTTTTCCAAAATATTCCTTAATCAACACTCACAGATGAATTCTGTGCTTTTGAGTTACTTGGCGTTGAAGGCATGCACCACACCATTTTATTATTACAGCCCTCTTTTCACATGTTTTAATCTGTGTATCAATAACAGAGTTTTCATGACTAGCCATGCATGTGTATACTGATTTAACCCGACGTCCTGGTGAAATTCCCCCATTGACCCTTATCTATCATAGCCCCTAATAATCCCCATCTCTGAATTAACTTCATCACTCTCTCCTCACCACTATTATTTGGGCTTTGGTGGGTGTTCTGGCGCAATATGGCTGCTGTCGCATCATCCAGGTGGACGCTACACACTAGTGGTGGTCGAGGAGATCCCCCCCCCATACAATATAAAGCGATCTGAGTGTCTAGAAAAGCGCTATATATAAATCTTATTATATAATATAAAGGAATTATTATTATTATTACTTCTTAATGTCATTAGCGTGTCGTTCAACCTTCCCTACTATTCCTATTTGTCCATACTGCTGCAGCAATCTAACCTGAACCGGAACATCACTGGCTGTGTCTCCACATGCAGGTCATCATGAAACGGAGACAATAATCGACTATCTGAGTAGTGCGATGGAATATCTCTCCAATGAAGCAAATGGATAGTGATTGTAAGTCATGGAGGATGAGATCTTTGGGATGTGACGATTGCGGGTCATGGTCAGGTGAATGGAAACCATTCTGATGGACATCTGCAACGTAAAGCATGTCTATCTGCCTGTGTTGTTGTTTACCAGGTGCAGACGTGCTCTGATCAGATACCAGCGCCTGCATGGGAGGAGACACTTGCTTATGGTAGATTGAGCACCGCTTAACATCATTTGTTATTTTCGGCTTTATTTTCCTTTCATGTGGAAAGAACGTGCTCAGTGTGTGTCTTTGTCTTTGAATCGTGCATGTGTGTAATCATTTAAACATAAATGCGTCCTTAACGTGAAACAAATAATTACCAGTCAAATCCCTCCATTCGCCCTGATGACTTTGACTCATCACCTTTTTCATAAGTGCATAAAATCAAGCAGTAGGAAAAGAGAAAGTTTTGTTTCGGTAGGCTTTGAAGGCTTTGAAGTGTATCATTAGCATACTGAAAGCAGTTATTTGGGTAAGCAAACATAAGGGCTTACTTGGCTCTTGTTGGCTGCCACCTTGGCAAACAGAGCCTGAGACACCTTGGCTCGCTTCATCTCCTGCTGGATCTCATCATAAATTGAAGACGTGATGTTGACCAGTGGTTCCAGTTTCAGGGGAAGGTCAGGATTCGGACCTGAGGGCTTGGACTACAGGACGCCGTGGAGATCAGGTTCCACAGAGACAAGAATAAGGCAAACGTTATCAAGACAAACAAAGTATGCTTTGAACAATTGACAATCCTCACACAGTAGGTTCGAAGTAGCCTGTGTTTGTATTAGTGAAGCACGGAAATGGACACATTCAATTCCGCTCGAGATTAGTTAAGGCGTTCTCTTGCATCTATTTTGTAGTTCATGTTTGAATCATGTCGTATTGATTTTAAGATTGTGTTGTTGTTGTTTTTTTTGTTGTTTTTTTGTCCACATGCAGTGTTTGAAGCCATTCTGCAGGCACAGGCAAGTAATCTCACATTCCCCAACACAAAAGATAGTAAGATAACAGTATAAAGACATAATAATAATAATAGTACACAACTGCATTCCCTGGGAGAAATGAATGAGCACTCTGTCCTTACATCAGAGAGATTGTTGCTATCTGGACTGTTTCACTGATGCTCTAAGTTTGAAAAGAGTCCTGCTCAAACGATCTTCTTTAACAGTAGGCTTGTTCAGAAAAAAAAAAAAATTCCAAGCCATCTACTTAACATAAACATATATATATATTTTAGGAACTGCCTCTATGTAATGACATACTGTATACAATTTACACTGACATTTTATGGCATTTGGTCGACGCCCTTATCTAGAGGGACTTACATTTTTTTATCTCATTTATACAACTGTGCAATTGAGGCTTAAGGGCCTTGCCTAAGGGCCCAACAGTGGTAGCTTGTTAATGCTGGGGCTTGAACCCCTGACCTTCTGATCAGTAACCCAGAGCCTTCAACCACTGAGCACCACTGCCCCAGTGATATTGTATACAATATCTAAATATGCAAAATATAATAAATAGGCCCTATAAGATTAGATAAATAATAATAATAAGGCCCTATGAGATTAGATCAGTGTTGAGATCGTGTACTACCTGGAGTAGATTAATCACCGATATAGATTTTCTTCTATAAAAATGTTATAATCAATAACGATTAACTATTCTCTTCGCTATGCAAGCATAAAAGAATACATCGCTGTCAGGATCATTTCGTGAGCCCGAGATAACTGATGTGATCCTCACCGAGTTGGTAATTTTGTTCTTATTCTTCCAAATGGATGCCCAGGCATCGGGGGTTAACTGTTCGTCCATGCTGCGCTCCCACACTTTCTGCATAGAGTGGAACACACAGTAATGCAATTAGCCATAGTTTAACTCCATACAAGGTGAAAATGTTTTTTTATCATGAACATATGATGTCATAATATTGTTTAAAAGATTGTCACTGAACATTGAACAGAATCATAAAAGGATAAAAACAAAAAAAAGTCATGAACTTTACTGAAACCTACAGTCTTAATACACAGATAAGTAAGAAAAGCATCAGAAACCAGTGCTATATGAAAAGGCCACGGCTCTTGAGTAGATTCCTAAATGTTTCTTTGCATTTCTTTAACCCTGTGTTAAGCTACATCAACCCTACTTTAAAAAAACAACTCTGTTTAAGCTCACAACAACCACAAATATGTGTAACCCAAACAAAACAACTAATCAGATTAGACAACCCTTTACAGAAATCACAACAATCTCTAGAGCACACGTAGAAAAATGGTGAGCCAGACACACAAATTTGCAATGCAGGTACTCTCATACTGGGCCAGGCAGAAAGACAGCTCTGTAGGAACAGTGTGTAAGGTCTGAAGGGATTTTGTGACAGTGGGATGGTGGGTACCTGAGATAGGCGGTTAACCCCAGGACTGGAGTTTGAGTTTGGGGGCAGACCTACAGGAGGGTTCATGCTGCGTTCACGCTCCTCCTGGTAAATCCTGTCTCGCTCAGCCTCAGGAAGGTTGAGGAAATTCTGCATGGCCTTGAGGTTGACCAGAAGAGATTGGGAGGCTGTGCGAGGGTCTTCCTCTTTCCGCAAAATCTCTGACAACAGACCCTGGTGTTCATGGACATGCACACACAAGCACATGAAAGCAAAATGAGAAAGGCCCAGGTCTTGCAAGTATACACATGCAAATCCCACCAGGTTTTCACCTGCACCACATCATCTCCCACCCACTCTATGGTTGGCTCTAATGGGGCGTAATTCAGGCCTGCAGAGGTTCAATGCACCAGGTGTGTAGGCTGCTGAGAGGGCGGGAAAGAAGACTGATATGGCCCAGGGGCTGGAACCACCATGCTGGGCCTCAGTGCAATGACCTGCAGATTGGAAAACTGTGGTCTAACTTTCTACCCAGAGACCTCAACTAAAGTCTTGAATGTCTGCTATCTGATTGAGATGGTTTAAGTATAACCTAGACATTGCACTGACTGTGAATAACTTGGGATAACTATGGTATCTAGAGCTTTTCAATATCTGTGTACATTTATTTATTATCTTTAAAAAAATAATATACATATATCTATATATATATATATATATATTTTTTTTTTTACCTGTGTGCGGTTGAATGCCACCCTGGCAAACACAGCTTGTGAAACACTAGCTCTCTTGAGCTCATCGCGGACCTGTTGGTAGATGTCTGATGAGACCTCAGCGGCAGAAGGATTGGATCCTGGCTCTCCAGGTCCTCCAGACTTGCTGGGCCTCGGTATGGGTGGGTGGTTAAGGAACTGTTGGTTGAGGGCCTGTGGGTGCTGGTGGGCTAATAGGCGACTGACAGCCAGCTGCTGGTTGATGAGGTGAGCCATAGCTATCTGCTGCTGCACTAACTGTGGACTGAGCTGGGGTGAGAGGAGGCCTCTTGGTCCCAGAAGAGGCTGCAGGGCTGTGGGAGGAGCCACCTGAGTCCGTAGTGGTGGACTGTGGTGGAGCTGGCCACTGTGAGATGAGGGTGGCTGTGACTGTCCTTGAGATGGGGGCTGAGATTGAGGGTTCTGAGGTTCTCCAGAGCCACTTTTAACAAGAGAACTACCACTGCCCAAAGGTCCTAATTGAGCCAGGCCAGTGAGGTGAGGTGGAGGACGCTGTCCTAACACACAGAAGTCCACCAGGGTGTCCCTCTCCACTGTGAAGAGACAAAAAAATAGGTTTGAATAATGAACATTTCCTTCATATTCTTACTGAAGATCATAAAGTGCGTTGCTTTCAGTACGCATCAAATCATTCATCAGTAATGTTTTTTGTTGAAAAACGACTGCACACCTTTAATTTCAGAATTCTCTCGTACTGGCCACATCTTCTCAAAGTAATCGCCTAAAAAAAAAGCAAACAAGAAAGTGAATCATGGTAACCGTGTATCACAAATGTTACCATCGCACATTTATCAGGTAAATAATACGATTTCTAATCATAAGAACACACTATCGGTGCTTTAGCCAGTGCTCTTTTACTGAAATTTATGACTACGACTGTCAATCAATAAGATTTCTCCATTGTCACATCTGGTGGCTTGTGGCTGTGTGTTTGGCTTTGGGAGGCTGAAAGCAGGCTGTATGTAACCCAACACTGCTTGCTCTGTCACCAAGGACCTTCTTATTCTCTGCTGGCTTTTCTCTCTCTCTCTGAAGCGGTGCTTGGGGTTTGCTCGACACTTTGATCTGTCCTGCTGTGTAATTATCTTGCTTTTTTAATGGGGTAAGGGAAGGAGAAAAATTGTCACAGGCATTTAGATGCTAAGAGGCTTAAACAGCCTGGCAGCGGGCACGCTCATCTGCTGGGTCTGGAGCTGGAGACCTCCTGCAGAGTGGTGAGGGAGTTGTGGTTTCCATTAAGCTGAGAGATAGATCGGGGTTCCCCTGTCCAGTGACAGAGAGGCAATGTACAATACACAATGTGCACCACAGACCCCGAAGCCTCAGGAGAATTTATAAAATGGGGTCACGGCAGGATACCCAAACTTTCCTATCAGCTTCATATCTGGAGCATATAACTGACCATAACTGAGTTTGGCATTGTAGTCTCTGGTACAATGGCAAACGAATTGGAGGCATATTGACTCATTTATATTCAGATCTAACTAGATCTAATTAGTGAATCAGATATGCACAAACGTGACACAGGCGCTCAGATCTCACCTTTAATCTTCTTATACTTCTTATACCAGCGGCCAAACTCTTGACATTTCGCAGTGGAGACATTAGCGTAGTAGGAACTGTTCACGATGGAGGAGATCATACTCTGAGAAAAGGTCAGAAGAGGGACAAGGACAGAGATGGAGGCTGAGAAATAAATGGTGGCAAACAGCAATGGAGACAGTACGCCACAAACATATGCTAACAATTGATATGAGGATCAACACCCACATAAAGAACTCCACTGAAACACAGCATGCACAGATACACAAATCTCCTGGATTGCTTTTTTTTGCATGGAGGTGAACATGCCACCCTCACACAAATACATCAAACACTATAAATGGCACAAGTATAACATTATGGATTTTGACATTGCACTACTATTTCTGTAAGAACATCTCTTATCAGTAGTAAGCTGTTATCAGTAGTAAGACGTGGACAGTTCAGGAAGAGTTGCATGATAAAAAGTCATGTCTGTACCTGGGAGAGTGGGCATTCTTTAGCCAGTGTGCTCTGGTTCATCTCTTTCAGCAGCTCTTTAAGTGCATTGCGCACTGTTGCATGATTCCACTGCTCTGATGGCAGGTCCTCTAGTTTGGCATAGCTGTAACCATAAGATCCATCACTTCCCGTTCTTCTATACATTGAGGATATACACCCACCAACTACCTTATTAGGATGACATTAGGATCAATTGTTCATTCACGAAATTATCCGATCGGCCAATCATGTGGTAGCAGTGCAAATCCAGCAGATACAAGCCAAGCCATTTTCCATTCTTGCTCACCGGATGTTGTTTTTGGATGATGTTGTGCGTGAAAATTCGAAGAGATGAGTAGTCTCTGTGAAATACTCAAAACCAGCAACCATGCCACTTTTCCCCATTCTGATGATTAATATTAATCAAAGCTCTTGACCTGTATCTGCATGATTTTATACATTGTGCTGCATCCACTTCATTGGGCAGATGTACAGGTGTTCCTAATAAAGTAGTCAATCAGTGTATAGTGCCTGATCAATATATTATTCCGGCACTGAGCCAGAGAACCAAACACCATCCACGAACATGTAATTAAACTGACTGGAAAAGTATACAGCAGTAGATGTTATGTGGCGCCTGAGTTATCGGTGAATGCGGGAATACACTGCAAGTGACCATGAAAAGCCTGTGACTTGCAGTGTCCAGTTCTTTCTAACCCACTGAGTAGAGATCACCGTCATAATATTAACAGAAGAAAATGGACTTTTTCACCACAACTCTCATAATATTTTCAGTATTAAGTATGGAAAATAATTGTTACCATTAAATATAAGCCATGCATGTAGCTTAAACTCTTAAACCTCCTGGTTATTATTCAGTTATTCATCTTAAAGCATATTATTCAGTAACAGCCATGAACTATTCACAAGCTTCAACGTTAATAGAGGGGAGGAATGACGTCTGAACATGAGTTCAGTGGGTTAATATCTCTTTTAAAAACATCTGAATTGTCAAAAAAAAAAAATCAAACAGAGTTAACACTGCTGCTGTTTTGCTGTCTGACCTCTGCAGCTGGATACGGAGTGTGACCATGTGGTAGACGTCCAGCAGCATGTCAGCCACTGTGGCTTCGGGAGCGTCCGTCAGGCAGTGGATAGGCAACGGGTTCCAACGACCCACCTTAATGATGCCTGCGAGCAAGAGAGTGAGACACACAGAGAGAATTCATTAAACCTGTTTGATCTAATTTGTACCAATTTCCGCAACGTAAATCCATTTCCATTACACGATTAAGATGGCCAGTTCTACCCCCACGATCAGCGATGGCTGGAATATAAAGGCCCTTCGCTCAGCAGTTCCACCAAAAAACATTAAAAGCTGACTAGGCTACATGACGTGACAACAGCAGGCCTAATTCTGTTAGTACATAATTATTAATCAGACACGTTGGATGTCTTGATGGAAAATAGAAAATTGGAAGATAGAAAAAGGATAACTTGACTTTGAACTTCAGTGTCGATTTGAGCATAAACACAACACATGTGCTTCTAGAATGATACAAGCGTGCGTATACTTGGAGATGAGTCAATATTTATTGTTTATGAATGTGCATTGCATCATGGATACGGGGAAGTGTACTGGAGCTTTCTCTTTTGCCCTCGCTCACTCTGTGTCTTTCTGTCTGTCCCTGTGGAGCAGTTCATCCCAGGCTATAAAAGCAGACAGCAGGGAACAATAGCTGTAATGATAAGGCCTTATCTATTAAACTCTTATCAGGCAGGGAAGAAGCACCTGACACGCACATTGGCGGCTGCCCCATTAAAGTGAGGCTCGCTGGGACGCCACAGCTCCTTTTACAGCCTGCAAAGACGTGGAGGACAGGCTATGCTTCGGACACCCATGTCTGCCCCTCCATTAATGGCTCTGCCATAAACGTCAGTCAATGATTGTTTGATTAACCCAAATTGACCGTTATAAATGCCTCTCGCTGTGCAAAGGATGGGATGGCCATTTATGACTGAGTAGTAGTCCATAAAGATGTGACCACCATGTTAGTCATCTGAGTGTCATTTGGTAGTCTCATAAATCATATGTGGAATCAGGCTGTCCCTAAGCAACCTCAGTCAAGGGAGGAGACAGTTAGCATTTCCTCTTTGAGTCACCTTTAACCTTGATGATTTATGGGATGTCAGGATGTGCCATGAATAAAGATTTAATATAATGCAATAAAATGCAACAGGTCTCTGCAACTGTCCTCATGTAACATTTTCACCACTGAGTACGGAAAATAATTGTCACCGTTAAACATAGTCGTGGATCTAAATAGAAAACTATGATATTGTTAAATTTACTTTAATTAACCCCTTAAACTACAGATATGACATTAATTGAACCTTTAAATCCCCAAATCGGTTCGAATTATAGATGTTATGCACATAATTAGTGTCATATTTCCGTACTACAGTGAGATCATCGGCTTCTCAGGCGTCGCATTTACGAACGTCCGTTCTGATGATCAGGTACGTTACTCAGTAATACCCAGCATTCAATCATAAATGCATGCACTTGTCCTGTTTTTTTTTTCTTCTTTTTCTTCTTCTAAGAATGAATAATCACTTACAGTTCTGCCATGTGAGGGGGCAGAATTGGTGCTCTGGTAGCACCAAATGACAGAGCTGCAGGTTTGTTTTGTTTTGTTTTTAAAGAAAATGAGACATTAATAAAGGAGGAACCGGCCCAATCGTTGACTTTGATCTATTTATTTCCAGATGTCACAAGCGTTGTTAGGATGTGCTACACATGGAAACTGGACTCTTTGCTTATCGTATTATTGACCTATTTTCCAATGAGACTCACACCATCGCCACTACACGCAAGCAAAGTTCTCCTTTACACACACACAAACAAACACACACACACACTGTAGGCATGAACAATAAATTCAAGATTAGCATGTACATATAAATGAAATTCCCAGCTAGAAAGGTGGATGGTAACTTCCCCTGGACTTATTAAGGACACGCTGAAGTCATGAAAGCTAAACAATGCAAATCGCATTACTGTCCACTAAATGAGAGACAGATGAAGTATGGCCTAGCTTCTTCTTTCTCTCTTTCTGGTGCTTCAGGCTGTTTCTGTAAGTTGAGGAGCTCCAGCTGTAGAAGAATCTCAATACCAGACACACACCAACCTATCCCCAGCCAATACACTACTGCCAACACCAGTTAGCCTTGGACAACTAACTCTTTTATTCAAAATCCAGACAGTCTGCTCATTTGTGTCTCTCGAGTTTGTGAGCAAGTTTGTGTTTTGACTGCTAGAGAAAAACTAACACGACACACGCCTGACCACCTCTGAGACTCTCGGTTCTCACTTTCTTCACTTACTTACCAACAGGCCTTTGGGGAGTCTTGCCGTTCGTTCTTCAAAGTTATCTGTACGAATGTATTCCCCAGATACAGAATTTGAGGACTAAGCGAAACAGATGAAGACAATTTGTGTGGTGCCACTCCCCCTTCAGATCTCCTCTCCCTCGCTTTTTTGTCTTCAGACCATGTTTATAGTACTGTAGAGCTTTGATTTCTGTGGGACGAGCCTGTTTAGCTCATTGTCTCGCTGTGCAATGCTGCGTGTATGCTGGCCACGGTCTGACAGTCTATACAAGCCACACAAGCATGCTTACTAAAGCTGGCATCCAATTTACTCACAGAAATCGTTCTCCGCATATAGCTTCACTACAGTGCTGAGTAATCAAACCAATGCATGTCCTAAAGTTAGCCTTGTGATGATCTAACCAAATAAGTTCCCAAAGATTAAAATAAAAAAACCTGCCCCATTCTTGGACCAACTTTTCTGAGAGTAGAAACTAAAAAAGACGTTAGAGAGAGTATTTCACAGATTTGCTTTTGTTAACACAAAACACACAGCACACAAATACACTGTGGTAAGGGCATTAATGAATCATTTTTAACTTGGAAAGCTTATGCTCGCTTGCATTTTCTTCCCCTCTTCAAACCATTGTTCAAATTGCCACATTAAAATTCCTGTTCTCTCTGACGGCCTTTCTTGTGGGAAGCTGGTGGCTTGGCTTAAGCTTATGTGTACTGATCCATATACACTCATATACACAAATACAGTCCCTTTGCACATATTATCGCTCTCTGTCTCTTTTTGTCTCTCAAGCAGGAAAATGCAACGGGTTGTGATAGATACTCCCGTATGCACACGCTTGCATTTAAGTTGCATGGCTTAGGGCAGTGGTGGCACAAACGGTTAAGGCTCTGGGTTACTGATCAGGTCGGGGGCTCAAGCCACACACAGCCAAGCTGCCACTGTTGGGCCCTTGAGCAAGGGCCTTAACCCTCTCCAGGGGCGCCGTACCGTTCCTAACAAGCTGGGATATGAGGAAAAAGAATTTCACTGTGCTGTAATGTATAACTAAGGGGATAACTAAGGGGAAGGAGAAGCCCCTGATGTGTGTGAGTCAGGGTGTCCACAGAGCTCCATACAAACATGATTGTCATAATAATACTGTCTAATATATTTTGTTATTAATAATATTATTAATAATAATGATTACTATGATATTACTATTAATAGTAATAATACTAATAATATCCATTTCAGTTTAATGGAGAGGATTTCCTGGGTGACAAATACTGTACAGAAGAGCTGTGATAAATCAGACTATGTGTC
Organism: Ameiurus melas; assembly: GCA_012411365.1. Classification (NCBI taxonomy): domain Eukaryota; kingdom Metazoa; phylum Chordata; class Actinopteri; order Siluriformes; family Ictaluridae; genus Ameiurus; species Ameiurus melas. The sequence continues at coordinate 33,127,268 of CM022758.1, read as the reverse complement.
AGTTGAAATGCTGCCCGAGATCATTAATTTGTATAAACGAGTATTTTTTAAAAGGTGTGAGAATAGCCTACATGACTAACACATTTACACAAGACGTTCATATCCTTTTAGAAGGACGTTTCAATTTAAACTTTACTTTTAAATGGTCAGTGTTATTTCTCTTTGCGGTTCACTACCCCTAATTTATTGGTTATTGGTTTTAATAAGAAATCTGCTATTAAGACCAGTTTAGAATTACTGACACATTAATAGGATTCATATATTATGTTCAGAAATATTCAGCCCCAAAAAAAAAAAAATGAATACAAATAATAATAATATATAAATAAATAAATATATATATATAACAAATAAATAAATAAATAGATAGATAGATAAATAGATAAATAAATAAATTCAATAAAATAAAAAATAAGAATTTAAATAAAAATAAAAAATAAATAAAAATAAATAAGATAAAAATACAAATAATAAATAAATAAATAAATAAATAAATAAATAAACTGAACAAGTCAGCTGATACAGTTCACAGCATCCAAAATGCCGGCATGTACCATATCAGGCAATATAACATTTTTCCAACCAACTGACCCAGATGGTGGTTTGACCCTCAGTAGCCACATGTCAAACGTGGCAGAGCAACAATGCACTTCTGTAAGCCATCACCACTGTTAATTGTCTGAAGCCTTAAACTACAGGTCTGTCTATATGCTTCTATAAATATACACCGACCCTTATAATTGAAATAAACAATATCTCCCAGTTAATTGCTGGCCGGGCTAATTAAAGAAAGGCCGTGGTGCTGGGAGAGGAGCTTAAATACACCGCTGGAAGAGAGCTATGCAGGACACAATTCAAACAGGGAGAAAATAGACCGGACTCTGTGTAATTTTGGTCTTGAACCACAGGGAAAAAATGTATAATTTAAGCCAGAAATTATTCATTTAACATAAATGCTTATTTTAAAAAACAAAAAGTATTCATTTAAGATGAGGTCTTTCTCTCACTCGCTTGCTCGCTCTCTCTCTCTCTCTCTCTCTCTCTCTTCTTGCTCTGCATTTTAGGTTAGGGGAAACTAAAAGAGGGTGATTCCCAGCTTAGTACAAGACCGTGTGTTTGTGTGAGCATGAGATTGGTAAGTAGGTGCTAAAGAAGACAGACAGCAGACAGACAGACAGATAGACAGACAGACACACTGACAGATAGAAAGATAAACAAACAGACAGACAGACAGACAGATAGACAGATAGATAGATAGATAGATAGATAGATAGATAGATAGATAGATAGATAGATAGATAGATAGATAGATAGATAGATAGATAGATAGATAGATAGATAGATAGATAGATAGATAGATAGATAGATAGATAGATAGATAGAGCAGTAATTGAATTCTCTCATTTTATTTGGCCTGACCTGTTAACTCCAGGGTGTGGAGTAAATCGGACCGTCTCCAGACTGTTTGTTTTCTCGTGGTGTGCTGTTTCATTTGTCTTTCCCTCCTCCTGTTTCGAAGTTATTTCGGAACAGACTACACCAATGTACAGAGATGACCTCTTGGCCACTTTTTGGTTTACTGATGCCAGATGTTAAGTAGTTATCATACTTCTAAAAATACAATAGTTGTCCATTAATTTCGACATTCCCTCATTTTCATGGGAAAAAATAGTGGACTGTAAACTCAGCACATCAGTAGATCATTATCCGAAGACTAGGACGATGAAAATGACCGGATTTTTTGCCTCTTGATAGACGCTGCATGCTTACAAATGAAATTTCACTTTACATATATATTATATACGGTATATTTACTGAATATAACACCGTGCGAGGCTAAGACAAGTTTTTTCATTTTTCAAAGCAAATTATTTTGATATGAACTATTTGCTGGCTTGAAATAGCACCATATTTTATTGCATTAACATATTAATATTTACATGCATGTCTCTTTTTATATATTTATATGAGCTGCATTAGTTCTGTGGTAAAATAAAAAAGCTTAATGAAAGACTTGGCTGCTAAAATCCTCACACAATCTTCAGTAATGCTTAAGTCAGGAGTCTATGGTTGCAAATGAATGAATAATGTAACAGTCCCCTCAAACTTCCTCGCCACATAATTTTTAATTGCGTATGCAATGTATTGGTATTGTGGTACAGTTACTGGCGTTTTCACTCAGTTGTTTGCCCAATGATGATGAAACAAAATCTGTTTATAATCCTCAGTATTCATTAGTTCACTATTTTTGACCAGATCTGCAACATCACTGGTTACAATTTATACCACTAGACCATAACTGAACCGCCCCCACGTTACATTTCACTTTATTTCTCACCATCTTTTCTCTTAGTTTAATGTGACCTTCTGCCTCTTATTGACTGCTACACTCTGCTGTATAGTCTTAGCATCTTAACATTTCTTTTAAACATTCTTTGCTGGTCTACAAAAAAATGGTTCCATAGCTGCAACACTATAAGATGAGCTCTAGAAAGCTAATTCATACTTCTTCTTTTTATATTTCTTCTTCTCATGGTTGAAGCACTGACTTTGATCCTTACTCATTCTGCCAGATTTTGTGAAACGTTCTGCAGCCATTTCACCAAATGTATAATTGTCAAGGATTTCCCCTCCTGATGAGTGCTGGAGTATTCAGCACACATGAACTGCCCGAAGCCCGACAGTGCATGCTTCCGGGTTGTCATTACTGTGTTTGATTTTGATTCAATTTATGTCCTGTCTTTGCCCCATTATGGTATTGGTTGTTTCTAACGTCTCAGCTGTTCTGTGTTATCGTCATAGATTAAGTGTGTTTTTAAACGCCTTGTTTCATTGTCAGGTTGCGAAGTATTGTGTTTTTGCCGCCAGTACTCTACAGAGCCATCGGTCCTGTGTTTCTCATTCCATGGGTTTTGATTTGGTTTTCGTTCTAGGTTTTGATTCTCGTGTGTGTCCTGTTTGTGCCTGTTTTCCGATCGCCTGACCGACCCTTGCCTGATAACTGTTTACGATATTGCCCTATGTTTTGGATTTGTCTGCCTGCTTCTCATTAAAGGTTTTAATGCACTTGCAGCCATCTCCAATCCCTGTTTACATGACAGATTACTTCAGCTACAACATGGATGCAGCAGGAGAGCGAAGGGAACGTCATACCGGGATCTTTATTCCGGTGTTTGATTCCATACGATTTCACCAGTTGTTTAAACTGGATGTTCTGGCTCCCTTTGAGGTCTTTGAAAGCCCTCCGAAGGGATTTTTCCTCCAGTGCCAATTTTATTTTGAGAGCCTGGTGAACCCCAAGCCCAAGGAGAGACAATGGCTAGGGTCATAATATCCTGGTTGATCGGTATGGCTCACCAATGGGCGGAACTCCTGATCACCATGGGATCCATAGGCCTAGGGAGTATAACGGAGTTCATCTGCCTCATGAGGGTGACCTATGGGAAGGCAGACTTTCAATTTATTTTAGAAATTTTTGGGGGAGGGCCAGCCTTATGGATGAACCTACGAGGATGTTCACCACCTATTATGAGGAGGCTGACAGAGTGCTCCAGCCTGAGACCCACATGATGGTCTCCCCAGCAGAGCTCCAGCTAGAGGACAACGTGACGACCTCATCTACAGAGCACCATCCCAAGACCTGTGAGATGGTCTCCCCTGCTGAGCTCCAGCCAGAAAACAACGTGGTGACCTCATCTCCTGAGCCCCAGTGTGAGACCAATGAAGTGGTCTTTCCAGGCATGATCCTGATAGAGGTCAACATGGTGACCTCCTAGGTTCAGTTGTAGTTAGAAGTTGATGACACAACCTACTAAGTCCTGTTCATGGCAGAGGCCGACGAGACGGCCCACCACATCACGTTCTTACCAAGGGCCAACAGGATATCCTCCCAACACAGGTTCCTGCCAGAGGCTGATAGGATGGCCTCCCAAGCCATCTTCCTGCCAGAGGTCAATGGCACAGCCTCCCATGCCATATTCCTGACAACACGGCTAACGAAACTCTCCTCACACCTGAGGCCGACAACACGGCCAACCCAGCTCTGCTCTCGCCTGAGGCCGATGACATGGATAACCAAGCTCTGCTCATGCCTGAGGCAGACGGCACAGCCCACCAAACTTGGCTCACGCCTAAGGCCGGCGAGATGGCCTACTAAGTTCTGCTCATGCCTGAGGATGGCGATATAGTCTACCAAGTTCTGCTCAAGTCTAAGGCTGATGACACACTTTCCCAAGCCTGGTTCCTGTCTAACTACGGCGAACATGTCCCATCCCAGCGGTCTGACCCCAGCGAGCCTGTCACTGACCTGTGTTTTTGTGCCTCATTATGATGAGTTCTGTTTAGACATTTTGCCCAGAGGGCCCTGACCGCCGGGGGTAGTGTTTATATAATTGATATGTAAAAAGCTATTTATATTATTGTCATTTAAACAGGGATTGGAGATGGATAGAAGTACAGTAAAGCTTTCAATGAGAATCAGGCAGACAAATCCAAAATGTAGGGCAATATCGTAAACAGTTATCAGGCAAAGGCCAGGCGATCGGCAAACGAGCATAAATAGGTCATACACAAACAACCTAGAACAACATCCGGATCCAAAACCATGGGACAAGATACACAAGACAGACTGCTCGGTAGAGTACTGACGGCACAACACAGAAACACACAATACTTCACAACTAGCCTTCAGGGGGGACTGTCACAGTTTTCTCCTCGCGCTGAGTGCCAGAACAATCAGTGCACATGCACACATGCAGACATTACTGCCCGAAATGAGACAGTGCACTCTTCCGGGCTGTCATTGCGTTTACTTTTGGCATGCGTTGTTTTTGGGTTCTGTCCTCTCTCTGCCCCTGTTATGTTATTGGTTGTTCCTAATGTTTCAGCTGTTCCGTGTTATCCAATTAGATTACGTGTGTATTTAAACCCCTTGTGGTTCATTGTCAGGTTGTGAAATATTGTGTGTTTATGATAACTGTTTACAATATTGCCCTACATTTTGGATCTGTCTGCCTGGTTCTCATTAAAAGCTTTACTGTACTTGTGTCCATCTCCAATCCCTGTTTACATGACAATAATATAAATAGCTTTTTGTAAAATGGAGAAAATGTAAAAAAAAAATTCCAGAGTTGCATAATATTATATATATATATATATATATATATATATATATATATATATATATATATATAATATACAACCCCCAAGGAGTGATGTGTAAATGTACTTTGACTTGTATTTAAATACGAAATGTATAAACAGAAGGAATTTGAAATTTTATCTAATCAACTGCATAGATTTGTTAAGACTAATGTTAATTTTGAAATTGATGCATGCAACACGTTCCAAAAAAGTTGGAACAGGGGCAGTTTAGGACTAATAGCGATGTGAGAAGTTGAAATAAGAAGGTGATGTGAAACAGGTGAGGCAATCGTCTAATCGTAGTATATAAGGAGCCTTTAAAAAAGGTCTAGTCCTTCAAGAGCGAGGACGGGTCAAGTCTCGCCAATCTGACAACAGATGCGTCAGTGAATAATCCAACACTTTGAGAAGAACATTCCCCAAAGTCAAATCGTTAGGATTTTGGGCATTTCATTAGGCATTTCCTTCTACAGTGCACAATATCATTAAAAGATTCTAGGAATCCGCGTAAAGGACGAGGCTAAGAACCACTTCCGAATGCGCGTGATCTCGCATCACTCAGACGTAACCGTCTTAAAAACCCTCATGAGTCTGTAATGGAGATCCTGACATAGGCTCTGGAATACTTCGGTAAACCTTTGTCAATCGACACCATTCGCCGCTGCATCCACAGATGCAAGTTAAGGCTTTACAATGCAAAGCAGAAGCCGTACATCAACACTGTCCAGAAGCTCCGCAAACTTCTCTGGGCTCGGTCTCATCTGAGATGGAGAGTAGCACAGTGGAATTGTGTTTTGTGGTCCGCCGAGTCGACATTTCAAATAGTTTTTGGACAAAACCACTGTCATGTTCTCCGGGCCAAAGAGGAAAAGGACCATCCAAGCTGTTATCAGTGTCAGGTCCAAGAGCCAGCATCTGTCATGGTATGGGGGTGTATCAGTGCCCATGGTATGGGGGCGTGTCAGTGCCCATGGTATGGAGGTGTGTCAGTGCCCATGGTATGGGGACGTGTCAGTGCCCATGGTATGGGGGCGTGTCAGTGCACATAGTATGGGTAACTTACGCATCTGTGAGGGCATCATTACTGCAAAAAGATATGTAGACATTTTGGACCAACATACGCTGCCATCCAGAGCAGGACAACGCCAAACCACATTCAGCCCGCATTACAAGCGCATGATTGAGTAAGCAGAGCGTGCGGGTGCTATCATGGCCTGCTGCAGTCCTGACCCGTCTCCCATTGAGAACGTGTGGTGCATTATGAAGTGCAAAATAAAGCAACGAACAATCACGCAGCTGAAGAAATGCATCATGGATGAATGGGGGAAAATTCCACTCTCTAAACTTAACCAACTGGAGTCTTCACTCAATAAGTGCTCTTAAAAGGAAAGCTGATTATCTGTTACACAGAGCTGAACAGTCGACTGTCCCAACTTTTTTGGAATGTATTGCAGTCATCAAATTTGAAACGTAATTTCAACTGTATATTTTCAAAAATAAATTAGATTTAGATCAACTATTATTGAAATATGATTAAATAAATTAAAGTAAAACATCAAATAATGTGTCAATAATGTGTTTTCAACATAGTACAGGGATTTCTCCATTTAAATATCCATCGAAGCAAATAAAGAGAAGTTTAAACAATTTTATACTGAAAACAAAGAGATCAAAGAGGTCCTAAAATGTAAGGCAAACATGTGTTTTCAGTTTGAGAAGCGGGTTCTTACTGCTAAACAAAATTAACTTAACTTGATGCTATACCTTTTGAGAGAAGATGGAGATCACTAAGTGCTTAGAAATGTTTGGATTTAGGCTCATTCTTGACAAAGCTGCCTTTGTTACCGTGAATAAATTGCTGTTTTAAATTCTGTGCATTCTTTACGATACACATATAAACCTTTTACTCTTCCCGGAGATGCCAACCATATGTATAACAATAAATTAAAATGACATTATAATCCTTCGTTTGCTTGCATGCCTATAAATCATTTGAGTATTTCACACAGCCATACACGTATACACACGATGATAGAAATGTAGACATAGCATGCAACTACAGGAGGCGTCATGCACAGGCAAACGTATTCCAACATATTTGTCAAACAGACTCAGCATCCCAAGCACACGAAACAGTAAGATCTGTCTTTCTGTTCTAGTGAAGAACTTTCACTTTACACTTAAATCTAACCCTGAACTTAAGCTCTGCAACCAAAAGGAAACATCCATCCATCCATCCATTTTCTGTACTGCTTATCCTGCACAAGGTCACGGGGAGCCTGGAGACTATCCCATGGGACTCTGAGCACAAGCAGGGGAACACCTTGGACAGAGTGCCAGGGCATAATTGCACACACACTCACACACTACGGACAATTTGGAAATGCCAATCAGCCTACAGCGCATGTCTTTAGACTGGGAGAGGAAACCGGAGTACCTGGAGGACACCCCCAAAGCACGGGGAGAACATGCAAACTTGGTGCACACAAGAGGTGGATATCAAACCCCCAACCCTGACATTGTGTGGTGAAAGTGCTAACCATGCCACCATGCCCCCTTGAAAGAAACATTTTGGGCTGTTTTAGTTGTTGTTTTTAAAAAAAAAATAATAATAATTTGTCAACACCATCACCACCACCACCGACTAAAACCAGTTTACTGTCGAATTGTGTGATCCAGACTCCATTTGCAAGAACTCTGAACAGGCTCATCATCCTGATACCTACATCTGTCTCGTTCAGATGCTCATGTGCACAACATAAAGGCACACTTTTGTCATACGATTGCTGAGACAGTATAATAATCTGATATTAAATCTGATTGAATAACCGTGAAGAAGACAATTACTAGTGGATCTTTTAAACGTCAGACAAGTTACTCACCGAAGTCAGATGAACCTTTCAGGTGGACTTTAGACCTTTTTTTTTTCTTTTTTCTTTTTTTTAATAGTCTACAACGTTTCCACACTACACATGTAATGTAAACCAGAATGAAACATAATCAGTGTGAACTGAGCTTAGACTCACCCTGTGCCTGGGCTGCTGAGCTGTGGGAGTAGCCAAGGGCAAGCAGCGCCGTCTCCACCAGCTGAGTGAACAGAATGTCCTTCCTGACCAGCACAAACTCCGCATGCTCCTCTCGGCCCTCCCCCTCCACCACTATCCCCCCATCCACCTGCTCGACGACGCAGAACACGGGAATCATCAGACCTGTCAGGAGAAAGAGATTGTGAGAGGATTTCTGACCGCACCTGTTTCCGAACACTCATAGGTCACTAATGCATAAATGCTTAATGATTAATAGGTTAATCGGGTCATTTTTAATGATGATCAGAGTTGGCTAGTTGCCACGCCAATCATCAACTCTTTATCAAACCATCCCCGGACAAATGATCACACATTGCTCTATGTCTGTTTTACAAGCTGAACTGATAACTCGTTATGCTACACGGATAATACTACTAATAAGGTGATGTTGTTAATTTAATTAGTTAGACATTGCAACAGATATACAGACTTTACCCTTTCTTTTGGTTGACTGCTCTTTTGCACAGTTTCATGATCTCTGCTGCCTCACTTGGGCGAATATAAAGTTTTGTTCCTCCCTGCAAAACCTGTGACCATTTAAAGCATTTTCCCTGCTGTGCTTTGTTCTACAGTCTTCTGGTGGCTTAAATTAATTAAAGAAATGAGGGTTTGAAAGCGTCGGGCAAACTAGACCGCTAATAATAACAGCCAAGTTGGGGAAAACACACACACACACACACACACACACACACACACACACACACACATCTCTCTCTCTCTCTCTCTCTCCCTCTCTCTCTCTCCATCGTTCTGTCTCACACACATGCACTACAAAAATATATAGAGGCTTGGTGTGGTGTGGTTTGGTTTGGTGTGGTGCTAAATGTGTATAGTCAATCTTGTCTCTACACTGAAAAACAAATTCTAACATTCGTTCAAAGTAAAAAGTAAGTAAATAACTAACTAACTAACTAACTAACTAAATAAATAAATAAAAGGTGTCGAATTGTTACACCTTTTTTTTTCTTTCAGTTTTATACACTTTTTAGTACATCGATCCAATGTTTTTGTTCCCAGTGTATTTAGGAACAAACTGAAAAGAGCTTTGGTGTGATGTTCCTATGTTAATAATAATAATAATAATAATAATAATAATAATAATAATAATAATAATAATAATAATAACAACACATATGTACTATACTGTACATGTACAAGTATAACAATATATCCTTTATATATAGCACCTAACCAAGCCTCTTGTTTTAATCAATCAGCTCCTATATTTCTATTTCCTCCTCATTAATCAAACCAGCTCCCAATTCACAATCACAAATGCTCTTACGGAGTGAGTTACACTGTGGGCCTGAGCCAAATCAAGTAAGTGAATTTCCCCCAACAGGGAAATATAACTGTCAACACACACCAGCTCCCAGGCATGTGTGTGTGTGTGTGTGTGTGTGGCCCTCTCCTTACTGCTCGACTGTGGTTTACAGGAAGCACACTAAGTTTCCTATGTTCAAAGACAACCCCTCATTAGGATTAACCATCGACCCCAGCTTTCAGCACACAGACACTGCAAAGGGCCTTCTACATCTCTGATCCTCCTCATCCCTTTAAAACACACACAAACATGCTGCCTGCACACCCACGCTTTACCTTCCACTGCCTTGTTTCTATTGTTTTTCTGAATAAATGCTCAGATCCACAGCCATGCACACACACACACACACACACACACACACAACACACACACTGTGTAGGCTCATGCTTTTTTTTATTTTAATAAAGTTTTTATAGTTACCTTACTGACTGTTAAGCCAACTAGTTAATTGATATTCATTACAGGTTGACTCAATAAATATCCTCAAATGCATTAAAAAAGATTGACTGAATTAAACAGATGTGCACAGATCACCTGAGTCACCTGACTTGCGGATGTATAACTTGAATGCTCTGTCGTTTTTGTGTGTGTGTGTGTGTGTGTGTGTGTGAAAGAAAACATGCTATGAAATGTTATCTGCTAAAAACACCCATGGCCAATACACCCAGTATTTTATTTCTGTGACTGTGAAGTTATGATCAATGAATGACATCGGCAAATAAATCAGGCCCCCTACAGCGCTCCTTTATTAACTACACTCGGTGTTATATTGTCCCCATGACACTCCGCAGGCCACATTAGTGTATAGGATGGAATTGATTCATATTGTAGGCTGTGGGTTAGCCTTTTAATCTAGCCTAATAAAAAGTTCAGACAGACCGTGGAAGGAAATGCACAGGGAGCTATGGGACGCAAGAGATTTGGCTAGTATTACTTTTGGCTAGCTGATTTAGCATTGTATTCTTCTATTCACGAGGCATTCATGTCTGTCTGAACCTCTGATTATTTTGTCTATTTAAAAACTACACAACGACACTCCTTAAACAATGCGGTATTAAGTCGATCCACTTTAAAATAATTGAATACCAAAAAAATTAAATAAAGGATCATCATTCGTTCATTCATCTTTAGTAAATGTTTCTCCAGGTCAGCACTGTAGTGATCCTATCCTGGGAACATTGGATGTGAGGCATGAATGCACCCTTGATAGGATGCCGGTCGATCTCAGAGCACACATTTGCAACTAGGGGCAATTTTAGCGCAACCAGTCCACCTACTGGCATGTTTCTTGGAAGGTGAGAAAGGCACATGGGGGAAAACTTTGCTTTAGCTGTTTTTGGAGTCATACCTCCTAAGGCTCTCTGTGGAGCTCCATTGTGGCGACTACGTGGCCCGGTAGGGCTGCCATTCATCTCCAGGCGGCTTATCTTCCCCGGAGGGGGGCCACTGAGATCGGGGCTGGTAGCAGTGCGGCGCTCTGGGCTCTCCCGCGGACGTGGGCTCTCTCCTCCGCCACGCTCCATCCCCCTCCACACTGCAGGAGGAACACCAGCCAGGGAGTACGGACCTGACGGAGGGACAGAGATGGACAGATAGATGGATAGAGAGGAAAACAGACAGATATGTATGATAAAAAGAGTGTTTTAAGTATCCATGCCAGGTGTATTTACAGTCAACCAAGTCATTTTGATAGTGTATTAATAGTACATCATAGTGACGTCAAACTGATGCCACTTGAACAGGTGTTCAGACAAGACAAGTCCAGGTGCTTATTACTACTACTAGACATCAGATTGCTAAAAATGCATAGCAGCATGCTATGCCCTCAGCATGCTATGTAATTGACCATACTCTGATCATGCAAATTCTGCGACAATCTTCATTCACTCATCTTCAGGAACCGTTTTATCCTGGTCAGGGACGTGAATGATCTGTAGTCCCAGGAACACTGGGTGGGTTACTGAGGAATAATATCAAGGTAGTTTAGCTAAAGCCGATAGCATTGTCCTATAACCCACAGGCCCTTTACGTAGGACCTTATCACTGCAATCAACAAACAGATGGGCTATGCATCTCGTTCTGCACCAGTGTCTATGGGGAATGTAAACTAGGTGTAAACTCTGTGTATATGTATATGTGCTTATGTGTTTGTTGGGGAATGTAGCATGGGCACAAATGTTTGTCAGATCTCTCTGGCAAGTAGTTTTATAAGTGTATGCATATGTGTGTTTGTGTGTGTGATTATTTTTGATAGTTGTAAGTAGAGATTTGTTTGTGGGTTTGTTTTCGTACGGCTCCACAAGAACGATTTATGACTGAATAAAATTCACCAACAGAGTGATATTTTTCAGGTGTGTAGTTTGATTTTCCTGCCAATATCTCCTTCTATCAATAATATGCGTACAGATTACCAAGTCTAGTGATTACATATTCATGCACACATGTGTGGTCCATTGGGCTAGCTTCCAAAAGTTCTTGTTTTTCAGCCAAACCTTTAATATTGGTAATGTCCATCAGGATGAATGCCAGGCAGGGCAGCTCACCTGCCAAGTTTGAAAGAATGAGTACTCATACACTACTGGCCAAGTGGACGAGGAGGAGGAGCACAATTTACATTTCACTCCCTAAACAGAGCAAAGGCTACGGTCAAATGTAGTCTCATACGAAGCACTGTAAAAGAGCAAATTTCTAGGAGAACTGTTGCAAAAAGAAGGACAATTATTTACAGAATTGTAGTTATAGAATACAGACCTGTGTGTTTTACCGTCATTTACAGAAAGGAACAGATATGGCCAAGTGGAAATCACAACGTTGCCCAGTGTGATAAACACCAGTCTGGTCCCAATTCCAATTCCCAAGAGACTTGTGATGGTGTTTATTCACTTAAGTAGCCCTAATAGAAAGCGGCCTACATTTCAGATATCTATCAATATAAAACAGTTCCTTATATGTACTTTAATCATTCTATTGTAAGCGACTTTATTTTGTTTCTGGCCTTTAAATTTGAATGTGCATTTTTACGTGTTGGCCGCCTGTTCTGTTAATCCTCCACGCCACTTCCTTACTTCCTTGTTCTTGCGGCCTAAACGAGAACAAAACCCACGAATGGAGCACAAATGAAATTGGAGGAGGGTTACGAGCTGGGAATAAATGTTCGAAATGAATAATAAATTAAAACCATTAACCTCAGAGTGATTAAAACTCCAACTAGGGCTGCAAAGCAAGGGGCTAAATTCATTGTGGTTTAATGAATGAAGAAAAAAAGAGGAACACCGCATTTACATAAATGCAGTTTGAAGGGAAATAAATGATTCGTGGGACTGCTGAAAGACTGATAATGAATGTTTCACACACTTGTCACAAATAGCACATTGGAACAAATTATATATAATATCCAAGGGAACACTTGGAGTTACATTGTGCTATTCCCTTTATTTTTTTGAGCAGTATATATATATATATATATATATATATATATATATACAGTACTTTCACAATCTTATCATATATATATAGATATATATATACATATATATATATATATATATATATACATATATATATATATATATATATATATATATATATATATATATATATATATATATATATATATATATATATATATATATATATATTATCTATATTATCATATATATGTATGTGTGCATATATATATATATATAGCTGTGGGATAGCTCTGGTCCCGGATTTAAGCCATCTTCTAACACAGCTGCTATAGACCTCTTAACAAAGTGGACTAAGTGCAATGGACCGAGGCCACATTAAAAGTACACACCATTTACATTCATTGCAAGGATATAAAATGGGAGAAATGAAAGAATTAAATGGGAAACAGATGAAAATGTGTAATATGTGAACCAAACAAAACAAATGAAAACGTCTTAAGCATAAGCAGCAGTCAAAAGCAGCTGAGCTAATGTCCAACAAACTCTCTGGTGTTGAATTAACAACGGCGGTGTTTATAGTCCAGCTGGACAGAAATGAACACTGTACATCTTAAATCAGCACTGTAATTGTCAAATCTACACTGGAGATTATACGTTGCGCCAATCATTCTTTATCAACCCGAAGACATTCTTTTAGGAGAGAACAAGTTGCTCTTTTGGAACCTAGTGAAGAGCCACTCGTCTTACTTGAATCTATCACCCATAAGAGTGGTAGAAATCTGCCCTCAGTTCAGTGTTAAAGGGAAACCTTCACTAACACTAAGGAAAGTCATAGATCTAATAAACAGTGTGCCAATGCCTGTTTGCCTCCATACTTATTAGACTAGAGATCCCACAGGGGCTATAAAAACCTTAGTAAACACTTAACAAAACGAAGCCTGGGATCTTTAACAGGCTTAAGCAGATCGACGAGAGGATATAAAAAAGCAATGCTGTGCATGACGAGAAGGCATGTGTGAGAAGAATCGGTATGTCGTGCAGCAGATGTTGTATGGAAGATTTATTTTGATGAAAGGTCCCGCTCTGAATATTTCATCTATCTCTCTCTCTCTCTCTCTCTATCTTTTTTTTTTTTGCATCTTCACATCTTCCTCTTATCATCACATCACACTAGACATCTCAAATCCTTCTGCCCATTGCCCTCCTTGGTGTCTCAGAGTCTTTCATCTCGTCTTTACAGCTGATTTGAGATGCTGATCCCGTTGATTTTTCCGTAGCTTTGCAGTACAGCACAGGTCCTGACCTGCCTGAGTCTAATGACGCTACCACTGATCACAATCAAGAAATAGTCTGCATCTCGGTTTCCATCAGTGTGCCAGTCTCTCTCTATCATGCTCTACTTGTCCTCCTACCCCCTCTTCTTGAGCTACAAATATTTGACCGAGGAGATTAGTTGGATGCAAAATGATACTAGAAAATTCACTCCATTTGAGAGATTTTACTGTTCAGTGCTGTAATGTTTTCTTTAAAATTGTTTTTAAAAAAATTACATTTTTGGTATCATAAGCCATCCTTTAAATATTATAATCATAGTCATGGCCAAGAAATCAGGACTCAGTATCAGATTGGCTAAGGCCAATAACAACTGGCTGTATAAAATGAAAATCATATGGTTTAGATGTAAGTAGAAAAGATATACGTATATGTGTGTTGTTCTGTGTATACCGTATATTAGATTAAAATTGCACCACAATTGCAAAAAAAAATGCAATAATAAATACATGGGAAAGTTGTGCAACTCTAATCATAATGCAGTGATTATGTAAATTCCTTCGCCATGCTACAAGCACGTATCTTTTTGATATCAGCACAATATATTAGGTACTAAAACAATCATGTCGTTTATTGAACGCATAAATAGATGAAAAGATTCTCCAGAATGTAAAACCAGAAGAAACCCATATCCATCTAAACGAACTCCTAAGTCATGTGATGTCTTTTTTTGATCAGTCTTCAAAAGTGTCTGGAAGGTGAAAGATGAAATCAAACGCTGCCTGTGTAAACGCAACAGATCACACTAACCTACAGTAGAAATATCCACTTCGCCCTCGATCCGAGCCACAAGCGTCTGGTGTGTTTAATAAGTGGAACGGGGCTTAAGTCCTGAGCGACCATGATTTCCAAAACTCCAGCGACCACTCACTCCCTTTTTACGACTCCTTCACACTCATTCTCTCTCTCTCTCTCTCTCTCTCTCTCTCTCGTTTCACTCCCTCTGAAACAGAGAATTGCTTCTACCACCCACAGTAAATGGAGGACAGTATGAACAGCACACCACTGAACTCGTTCTACAGTAATATGCTAAGTGTAAACAAATCTGTGCAACCAATGGAGAAAGTGAGGAGAGAGAAAAAAGAAAAGCAGACAGTCTGAAGTAAAGAGTATTTAAAAGTATGATAATAAATGATCCTCCTAATAAAACATAATAAAACCATACAGGTGACGTGAGAGTATTGATTATCCAACCCTAATAATTCCTAATGATGGACCTAATAAATGATGAAATAAGCCTGGGTTCGTCTGTGTTGGACTATTAGCCCATATCAGTGTGGTGACAGTGTGCTAAGGCGTTAACCTCACTGGCCAGAGAATAGCTGTGTGATAGTCATTTATTGCAGGGTTATTAAAATATAGGCCCAGTTGGAGCGCTGATAAAGGATGAGTGGAGGGTCAGAGGGACGTCTATGAAGGCCCCTGCAGAGTCTGTTCTATACAGGTGTGTGTTGGGAAGGAGGGTAAAGACAGATAACAAACTTATCAGCTATGCATTTAATAGCAGATCACAGCGTAACCAGCAGAGATGATTAAACAGGGTTTTACACATAACAAGGCCAGCAACATCGAGACTAAAACGATTCAAAAACAGAACACGTGTACGTGCACGAAGGGTGAGAAACATGCAAGAACGTATGGATAAATCGAGAGATCAATAAACCAGTCAACGAAGAATGGAAGAAAGATCGGAAACACTCGAATTGGTGACACGTGTCAATGTGTCGTGTGGTGAGGAAGCCGAATCGGAGTGCAGTAGGCCTTCTCGAGACCTCGTCCGCTTGGCTTGCTCGTAAACATCTCATTTGGTAGTACAAGACAAAGAGTCGGAGGTAGGACTTTATGACGCTCCACCGTCCATTACAAGCGTGCGTAAACACAGGCAAATATAGGAAAAAAACACATGCGACACCTATACACTAACCACAGAACAGACTTTCTGCTCTGACACCTCCAAGGACCACACGCTGACGCACAGCAGTAAGTCGTTACATACAGTACGGTCAAGGCAGACAAGTACATGGAGAAGGGCTGTGAAATTCTCACGCTTGGATATTTATTCTATAATGTAGAATGCTCGTGTAGCTCTGGCTAAATGTGTTCAAATGGTACAGGAGCTGGGCAACAAAACAAGCACTCACATTTTAATCCAAGTGTTAGACTGAAATGAGCATCAACCTCTCTTTCTACTGAACACCAGCTTACCATACAGCTGGACAAGGCTGGGAAAGTGGAGTTGCTAGCTCTTTAATTCTTAATCATAAGCACTGGCAGAGTAATCATTTACAAAAACCTAGATGAAACAAAAGCAATGATCTCTAGCTGAATGTTTGAAAATAAAACCGAGTGAGAGAAAATTTGCTATAGCCTATAGGGCTTGAATAGCCTTGGAACACGTGTGGTCTTGAAATAATAATAATAATAATAATAATAATAATAATAATAGTAATAATAATAATAATAATAAACCCGATATGCAATAGAACGACTCCCTGACCTTACACCCTGACCTGAATAATAAGAATTGGCTCCCTGGTTAAGTGCACGAGGCGTTACACAGGTATGTTACTCTGCGTGGAGACATACTAAATAAACAGAACAGTATCCTGTCAGATATGCTATGTGACAAAATTATTTACTCCCCCTGTCCACGCACTGTTTTGACACACTATTTAGTTCAGGTTAGTGTATAGTGTCCCATAAATTATAAGAAGCTGTCTGCATGTCAAGCCTAGCAGAGGAGCTCGTGAGACATATTTTGCTTTCTTTTAAAGAAAGGGGGGTGTCCAAGAGCGAGGTGCATAGTTTATACTTAGGAATACCACTTCGATAAAATCCTTAACGCCACAGCTGCTTCAGGGCAACGCTATAATAAACATCCCTCTCTTTCACAAGCTTGGGAAAAGCTTAAGTGCCTTCTAAAATATAATTCATATTTCATAAACATTTATTGTATGCATAAACCGAGGCTTGAATGGAGAGGCGAAATTCACATGCAATCCGATCCTGGATGCTGCGCACTGCCCATATGCTTCTGCTTTTTTCATTTGCGTGTTTACTCCAGAGTTTGTGGCACTAATAAGAGTCAAACTGTCTGTTGCATTTTGGTTCCATTTGCGTTTGTGAAGTATTCGTTTCGACTCTGGAAGGATAGACAGTGTTTTCATAAGTCCGCCCAGAGCTCGGTTTTTTTTTTGTTTTGTTTTTTTGTTGTTTTTGTTTTGGTTTAGGACTATTTCGTTTCTCTCTCCTTCCGACTTCAAGAGAAAGAGTGACCTTTCAAATGGATCTTTGTGTCCCCCGTGCAAGTTTTACCAAGAACAAATCTGTGTATAAGTAAATCACCGCGTTTCTGATATGATCTATAGATGCCTATAGTTTTTCTTTTCTTTCTTTCTTTCTTTCTTTTTTTTATTTTTTTTAATAAAAATAAATCGCCT